>WWET01011414.1:3244-14878 GCA_011038615.1 Limnodynastes dumerilii
GTACAAACTCACCATAAGTGAATGCAAAATAACCGCATATATCTGGATCTATTATCCTAATAAACTATAAATCAGAAAAATAAAAAGATTCTCGATAAGCATTTCGCAGCACAGCACTGCTGGACAACCTGCCGAGACACTGAAAAGTCTATTGCATTATGACACAGCACGTATAAGAAAAGTCGGACAATAGATATTATATTGGCATATTTCAAATAAAATACCATATAGCAATATTAATGCTGAAAAGCTCATGTTAGCCTATATAGAAAAGAAATATATATAAAAGCTTTTAAATGCACAGGGTTGGAATTATGACAAGACAAAAAATAGACCTAACATGTTCAATCTGCCGCTGATGTAAAGGCCTGATGGTCTTGCCCACATATTGTAATGTACAAGCACAGTTCAGACAGTACACAACACCTTTAGACTTGCAGTTTACAAAATGTTGAATCTGGTGTGTTTTATTTAGATGGTCCTTAAATTCCAACGTTCTGACCATGTATTTACAGATGCTATAAGTACCACATTGGAAACTCCCAAGTTGGGGTTCTTTTCTACCTTTTCTAGACAGAAAATTGCTCCTCACTAATGAGTCCCGTAAGTTTTTAGATCATCTCCAACACATGGATATGTAATTTGGTATGACTCCTGCTATTTTTTGATCAGATTTCAGGACAGAGATGTATTTATTCAAAATGTGGGTAATTGTACTAGATTCCTCACAGTAGTCAGTTATGAATCTAATGGTCTGACCCTTGTTGGTTTTCCTGGGCGGGTAAATAAGAGTTTCCCTATTCGTCCAAAGTGCTGCATGGTATGCACTTATAAGGAGGCTATGGGAGTAACCATGATCTAGGAGTCTTTTCTCAAGTTCTTTATACCTCATCTTGAACCTTGTGGTTGAGGAATAGTTTTTGTGCAGTCTCATATATTCATTTTTAGGAATATTAGTGATGACATTTCTATTGTGCGAGCTGGTCTTATGCAAAATACTGTTCGTAGCGGTCACCTTCCGATACAATCAGTGCACAGGTGTCTTTTTTCATCAAAATAGATGGCGACATCCAAAAAATCCAAGTGCATGAGACTCTTGCTCATTGTTAACCTAAAATTTAGGTCATTCTGATTGAATGAAAGACACAAGGGAATTGGAATCACCTTGCCACAGGAGCAGGATATCGACTATATAGCGAAGCCACATGGGTATACAATGTGTGTATACCTCATGGGCCTCAGCAAAGACGATATCCTGCTCCCACCAGCCTAAATAAAGATTAGCAAAGGTTGGGGCAAATGCCATGCCCATGGTTGTGCCCTGTACCTGCAAACAGTAACAATTGTCAAAGAGAAACTAGTTTCTTTTGAACACAAAAGACAGAAAATCCAGAAGAAAAACATCATGGGCACTGGAGATACCTGATTTTAAAAAGTGTTTGATTGCGTGCATACTTCGTTCATGTAAGATACTGGAATACAAAGACTCCACATTGAGATTAACCAACTAGGTATCGGCTGGAACATGGACACCCTCTAGACGAGCTAGAAGATCTTGTGAGTCCCGTATATATGAAGACAACGTGGAAACATCTGGTCTCAAAAAAGCATCTACATATTTGCTCGCGTTTTCCGTGAGTGATGAGTTGCCTGAAACAATAGGGCGTCCTGGTGGCCACTTGGGGTCCTTGTGGACCTTTGGAAGGAGGTAAAAACACGCTGTTCTAGGATGTAGAACAGTCACGTAGTCAAATGTTTTTTTTTATCAATAATTCCTTCATCCTTTGCTCGAAATATCAAAGAATTATATGACTGAAGAAAATCTTGGGTTGGATTACCCAATAGTATTCAATAGCACAGGGGATCGTCAAGTTGCTGTCTGGCCTCTGATGTATACATATGAAGGGGCCACAGGACAATGTTCCCCCCTTATCCGAGGGCTTCACTATGATGTCCTGCTACTTCTTGATTTCATCAAGAGTTATTTTCTCTCCCTTAGAAAGATTGCAAACATAATTACCCCTGCATCCTTTGAGAATTAGATCATTAAACTCTTTGGGCCTCATTCATTAAGCTCGATTTGGGCTAAATCGCCTCGAATCACGTGATTTGTGCATAAAAAATCACGAAACCGTATTCATTAAGCACAAAATCACGCAATTTGACTGTGATTTTAAATTGTGTGTATTAAAATTGCGGTCCCAATTTTTTTAAATAATAAAGATACAAGTTTTGTAATTCATTAAAGTCAATTTCACCGAAATCGCCTTTAAATCACAAAAAGAAAGGTGCGATTCTATTTTTTTGGACGATCGGGACCTACAAAAACACATGTCCGTATAACAGACATGTGTTTTTGTCTGTGTAAACACTCAGCGCTGCATGGCTGCAAGCCTTAGCCATGCTGTACTGATGGAACTACAAGGATCAGCAAAGCTGATCCTTGTAATTCTATCAGCACAACATGGTTAAACTTGTAACCATGCAGCGCTGCGTGTACTGTGTAAAAAAAGATAGAAAAAAAACCCACAACACATACATTAACCCCTACATTGCTAAAATAAAGTATGCATGTAAAAAAAAATATTTCTTAACTAACAATGTTCCCTACATGAGTGGACTTACCTTCGGTGGTCATCTCTCCTAATTAAAGTGAAATGGGTGCATTGTATCGTGTGTAAAAATAAATAAATTTGACCCGCGATTTTGCATCACGGCCATCGCGGCGATATTGGCGCGATTTAAAAAAAATTGAAAATTCATTAACAAACTATTTTGTTCAATCTCAGGCGATGGTCTGCGATGCTTAAAGGGCTAAATTGCGGTGATTTTCATTAGAAAAGCACTGCGATTAGCCCTTTAACAAATCGCAGCAAATCGCATGCTATTGCCTTTCTTCCTCCTGTTGACACGATGCAGAAGAGCTTCTTAACTCCATTGGGGCTTCTTCTTATGACGATCAGGTCGCTAGGGGGCACTGTTTTTATACTACAGGTGACGTCAGTTACATTGGTCCTCTACTGTTTCTGACGTCACCTGTAGTATAAAAACAGTGCCCCCTAGCGACCTGATCGTCATAAGAAGAAGCCCCAATGGAGTTAAGAAGCTCTTCTGCATCGTGTCAACAGGAGGAAGAAAGGCAATAGCATGCGATTTGCTGCGATTTGTTAAAGGGCTAATCGCAGTGCTTTTCTAATGAAAATCACCGCAATTTAGCCCTTTAAGCATCGCAGACCATCGCCTGAGATTGAACAAAATAGTTTGTTAATGAATTTTCAATTTTTTTTAAATCGCGCCAATATCGCCGCGATGGCCGTGATGCAAAATCGCGGGTCAAATTCGATTTTAATGAATGAGGTCCCTTGAGTGAGGGCTGAGTGCTATTCCAGGCTTTTAATCATGTCGCTGTCAGTATATTCATTTATATATATGCTCCTACTCCACTATGGTGTGTTTTTCTTATAAATCTGTTCCCTATACCGTTTCTCATTTTGTTTGCATTGTAATGATGTGTCTCTCCGTCTCTTTAGGTGTCCCAAACCTGATTAGTTTGGCTATTTGTTATTGGCTACAATCTCTTTATTAGGAGACACCTGACATCCTGACTACCACCCTTGACACCCATTGTTGCAGGTTACTTCCATTGCAAATCTCCCCTTGCATAGAAGGTTATTTGGTTACTGACTGTATCATTTTGTATCACAATGTTGCTCCTGTTTTGCAGATCTGCCTATACCTGTTTTGCATGATTGACTCTTTGCCAGTGTTGTTTTGACATTGTGTATTTGTGCAGCAGCTCTATCTATGCCTGCCTCCAACTGCCTTTGTGCCTCTTTTTATATATTCACGAGCATGTCTTATGGGCTTTTAATCATGTCGCTGTACAGTATATTCATTTATATATATGTTCCTACTCCACTATGGTGTGTTTTTCTTATAAATCTGTTCCCTATACCATTTCTCATTTTATTTGTATTTTAATTATGTGTCTCTCCATCTCTTCAGGTGTCCCAAGCCTGATTAGTTTGGCTATTGGTGATTGGCTACAATATCTTTATTAGACACCTGATATCCTGACAACCACCCTTGACAAAACCTCTGTGGTAGGAGAAACGCGCGTTGAGTGGACCGACAACAACCAGCCGCTTTCCTTATTCCCCGAGTGCACCGGTGGACTGCAGCATTGTTTTGTCTCCCTTCTCTTTATTGCGTCACCTGCACTTTTTGCAGACAGAGTAGGGCCAGCATACTGTACGGAAGTACGAAGCGTGGCCGTGAGGCTGCTAGATCGTTTATCTAGGGCCTCCTTGCTGTTTATTAGTTAGATGTGCGGTGTTTTCCTGGGACTGGTGCTGCTGGTATGTTGTAATGCTTTTTTCTTTTTCAAGTTTATTGCTGATACTTTCGCCTAGATGTGTCATTTGTATTTCATTCTATTTACAATAAATATGTGATTTTATAGTTCCAATTTGGGTCTGTCTCTCCTATATTGCAGTGTGCGCTCAGATTAATCTCTATTTCTGCTCCTCCTCTCTCCTTTTCCTCCCAAGTGTATATATAAATGTAGAGGTGCAGCCAAGGACCAATAATGACCACTGTGCAACTACAAGGAACAAAAGAGATGTCAGGCGCTCCAAGCATTATATAACACTGTGTCAGCACATACATAAAAAGGAGGTTTGTGGAGGACCAAACATAGAAACATAGAAAGTGACGGCAGATAAGAGCCACATGGCCCCTCTAGTCTTCCCATTTGTTTATTCAAAACTATACTGACCCTAGACCCTATTTACCCTCAATTTGGTTTACAATTTAGGATACCCTTATATTTATCCCAAGCATGTTTAAATTGTTCTACTGTATTGGCCTCAACCACCTTACATGGGAGGCTATTCCCTTTCAGTAAAGTAATTTTTCCGCACATTTCCTTTGAATCTATCACCCTCCAGTTTATATTCATGCCCTCGTGTTCTATTACACCTTTTCTTTTGAAAAATTGTACCCTTGATGTATTTAAAAGCTGCTATCATGTCCCCCCTCTCCCTTCTCTGCTCCAAGCTATACATGTTTAATTCCTCTAGCCTTTCTTGGTATGATTTGTTACAAAGGCCATGATGATAATGATTTATAAAGGGGCATCACTACTTCTCTCTTTCTGCTACTAATTCCTCTCCCTAGGCAACCAAGCATCTGACTTGCCTCTCATTGCTTTGTTACTTTGCTTGGCTACCTTTAAGTCACTGGAAATAATGACTCCTAGATCCCTTTCCTCCTCAGTAGATTCTAATTTAATGCCATTAAGGAAATATTGAGCCTTTGGGTTTTTGTGCCCCAAGTGCATGATTTTGCATTTTTTGGCATTAAACTGCAGTTGCCACACTCTTGTCCATTCCTCCAGTCTACCTAGATCATCCCTCATTTTCTGTACCCCACCTGGCGTGTCTACCCTGTTACATATCTTGGTGTCATCTGCAAAAAGGCATATTTTCCCCTCAATACACGAGGAAATATCACCTATAAGGATATTAAATAGCACTGGTTTAAGTACAGAACCGTCTTCGATGTGGCACAGTGTCAAAAACCTTGCCAAAAGGACTAACTACAAGTAACAAAAGAGAGGTCCAGCACTCCAAACAAGCATTATATAACACAATGTGTCAGTACATACATAAAAATGAGATTTAGTTCCCAATATAGCTATATTGGTTTAAGCTCACCTGCCCAGCGTCAAGGCACCTCCTGTAGGTGAGTCCCTATCCATCTGCTATATGGGTACTCAGGATGTCTGTATTATGACACCCTTGCTATTTTAACAGTGTGCAGCGGCCATTTTGTGGGAGGGGTCAAGCTCCCAAAGTGAAACTAACAACAGTAACAAAAAAACAAAGGCTGCGCTTCTAATTCAATATATGAAATGTGTGCAAGTGTATATATAAATGTGGAGGTGCAGCCAAGGACCAAAATAACCACTCTGCAACTACAAGTAACAAAAGAGAGGTCCGGCACTCCAAACAAGCATTATATAAATCTATGTGTCAGCACATACATAAAAAGGAGATTTAGTTCACAATATAGCTATATTGGGTTAAGCTCACCTTCCCAGCGTCAAGGGACCTCCTGTAGGTGAGTCCCTATCCATCTGCTATATGGGTATTCAGGATGTCTGTATTAAGACACCCTTGCTATTTAAACAGTGTGCAGCGGCCATTTTGTGGGAGGGGTCAAGCTCCCAAAGTGCAACTAGCAACAGTAACAAAAAAACAAAGGCTTCGCTTCTAATTCAATATATGAAATGTGTGCAAGTGTATATATGAATATATATGTATGTGCTGACACATAGTCTTATATAGTGCTTGTTTGGAGCGCCGGACCTCTCTAAGTTTGGAGGGTGAAATAACTAAATTGGAAGTATAAGCCGCTATTAAGAGTTTAAAAATGCATAAGGCACCTGGCCCAGATGGTTGGTCGGCTGCATAGGCGGCCCAAGGCATAGGCCGTATAGGCGGCCGCCTATGGCCCCGCGGGTCCTGGGGCCCCGCGCTTTTAAAATTTTACTTTTAAAATGTTTTTTTCAAAAAATGTAAAAAAAAAAAAAAAGCGAGGAAAGACATTAAGGGATAAAGAGGAAGACTCCAGCCACAGTGGAAGAGTGGACCATTGCACCTTAACTGCATCTGGGGCCATCATTCGGTGCAGATGAGGCCCCATCACCAGGAACCTTTGGGGTAGGGGCGGGCTTGGGTTTGTTTGTATTCCAGGGTGCCAGGATACCACCCGTTACAGATATGTAAAATTAGTCCATTTCAAATCATTTTAGGCATGAATAACAGCCACATTTCAAAACCATAGAATAGAAAATGTTATTGTTGGTTACCTTTAATGGAAAGTGGCTACTTGCTTTTTAAAACCACAATAATTTGCACACAAAAAATAATTAGTAATTACCTTTTTTTTAAAGTCATGTTGTGACTCTCTTTGAATAAAAACAGTCTCATTGTCCTTTACTGTCACAAGTTTAGGATACAAATTAGAATTAAACAGTATTCTGGGAAAAAAATCTAAAATGAATTAGGACTACAAGGTCTTTGTATTACAAATATACAGCAGACACTGCAAAATGTGTCTGTGAGGAGGCATAAAAATTACCCAGAGCCCAAAAACGTCTTGAGACCCTTGGTAATATTTATATAGTGTTTAATGTGCTGGTTCACTGTTAACATTACAGGTGCAAGCAAGAATGTGCAATACTGACAGTAGATATTAATGTTGAAGTTTTCAAACACAGATTGATTTTTATCTAGGGTATTTATTTAGAAAAGTTACAGTTACAGTATTCTGAAATGTTCTTTTAACTAAGAAAAAAGTAAACCCTAGATTGTCATGGTGCTACTGCAACAGATCACCAAATCTCCTACAAGCTGAAAACACTGCTAACTTTAACCCACAAAGAATAATTCCGACCAGAAAAGAAGGGTTTTTCCCGGGTCTCACATGGGACTGGTTTCAATGTGAAAGGTCCCACATTGTTATTTAACACAGGTCCTTCACAAAGACACCTTATTGGAGAGATTTGCTTATTATTGCTATGGCAGTAGTAATAAATCACTTCGCCAGGAGCTGTGCACTGAAAAAGGAGCAAGCAGTGGTTTAGGAGTCCTTGTAGGACTCCTTTCTGATCTGCCGCAGCTCCGCTATAAATTTATTAGTTACCTGTTTCCTTTCTGGTCCTCCTCTGGACCAGAGAGGTGACATGCAACTACGAAATTCATAGCAGAGAATATTGCAATTGCCTGTCTACTTTCTGGTCCGCTTGCCACAAGTAGTGTAGTTGACAGTCTCCATTCTGGTCTAGCATTGTTAAAAGTCCCGTGTAAAGACATGGGCAATTCACCCAGCAGTTATAAAAACCCAGGTTATTGCTCTTCGTGATGTGAAAGCGGTATAACTTTGACCATTTTATCAGAGCTGTATATAATAGAGACAGCATGTCTTTATTAAAAATAATTGTCTTCTTTTTTATTTTTTTTTATTTTTAAGTTTTAGCTGTGTTTTTATTGTATTTATTGTTACTACTTCTTATTATTTTCTTCAATTTTTTTTTTATGGAATCCTTTAATCAAAACACCTGATACCTGGCTATCTTGTCCTTCAAGTTTACTGTAATAGAACTTTTAACCAATATTATTTATTAGTCAAAGGCCCGTCAAAATGACAGAAAAAATATTTCCCATCATGAATCTGCAGTCTCCCCAGTATTCCCTATTCATGTCATTCCATCTCCCAGCATCTCCAGTCATGTGATTGTAGCCCCCCCAGTGTCCCCCATCATGTCTCTCCAGCACCCCAATATCCTCCATCATTTGTCTCCAGCCCCCATCCCCCCATTATCCCTATCATGTGCCTCCATCCCCCCAATATCCCCATCATGTGCTTTCAGCCCCCCCAGTAATCCCATCATGTCTCCAGTTCCCCATTAACCCCATCATGTGCTTCCAGCCCTCCCCAGTAACCCCTTCATGTCTCCAGTTCCCCAGTAACCCCATCATGTGCTTCCAGCCCTCCCCAATAACCCCATCATGTCTCCAGCACTCCAGTAACCCCATCATGTGCCTCCAGCCCCCCAGTAACCCAATTATGTCTCCAGCCCCCCAGTATCCCCCATCATGTGCCTCCTGTCCCCCAGTATTCCCCAGTATCCCCCATCATTTTCCAGCCCCCCAGTATGCCCCATTATGTGTCTCCAGCCCACTAGTATCCGCCATCATGTGTCTTCAACCCCCCATTATTCCAGTGTTGTTTCTGCATCCCTCAGTATCCTCCATCATATGCCTCCAGCTCTCCCTGTGTCCCCCATAATGTGTATCCAGCCCCCCAGTATCCCCCATCATGTGTCTCCAGCCCCCCAGTATCCCCAATCTTGTTCCTCCAGACTCCCCAGTATTCCCTTCATGTCTCTGAAACCCCCTCAGTATTCATGTGTCTCCAGCCCCCTCAGTATCCCACATCATGGGCCTGATCCAGAACTACGCCCGCCGTACTAGCTATGGCAGGTGTAAGCGTAAGATCGGCTGTAAAGCCGATCTGTGCATGCACCGGGCAGATGTCGCCCGGCGTAGCTATAGCAACACCCGATCAACGATCGGGCGTCCGTAGGAACAGTGTAGTGACGCTGGAGGGGGCGTCCCCCCAGCGTTACTACGTTAAGGTTAGTGAAGGTGGGCGGGGGGAGTTAGTTTAATGAGGGTGGATGGGGGGCTTAGCTCCTGTGTGAGTGTATTTTCCATTGCTTACGCCAACTGAAGTTAGGGTAGCCTTCAGCCGGCATAAGCAAGGGAAAATACGGCCGCACAGGGGGAGTGTCGGGGAGAGTAGATGCCAATATGCTGTGCTTTAGTAAGCACAGCGCATCGGCGTAGTTCTGGATCAGGCCCCATGTGTCACCAGCCCCCCAGTATTCCCCATCATGTGCCTCCAATTTACCCCATTCCCCCAGTAGCCCCCATCATGTGGCTCCAGCCTCCCTGTATCCTCCATCCTGTGCTTCCAGCCCCCAGTAGCCCCATCATGTGCCTCCAGTCCTCAGTATTCCAAAGATGGCAGTGGCAGGTCCCTCTTCCACCACCTAGTACCATACTGTCCCTGGTGCTAGGTAGTGGAGGAGGGACCTGCTGCTGCCATCTCTACATGCTGCACTTTACCTGTATTCTGCAACATTCAAAATGGTGGATCCCTCTCAGAGGTGTAGCTAGCTGCCATGGTGCCCGGAGCACGGGTATGTTGCAGCGCCCCAGTACTGTATTTGGGGCGTGGCCAACATAATTTCTCTATCCCCTCATCATCACCTCCTCCCCATTCATCTCCCCATTCTCCTCATCACCTCCGTTTCCCCGTTATCATTTCTCTATCCCCTTATCATGTGCCCCTCCCCATTCATCACCTCCCCTTCCCTCTCCACTTTATCATTTCTCTATCTCATCATCATCCATAATCTCCCCAATTATCAGCTCCCCCTCCCCCTCCCTTTTATCATTTCTGTATCTCCCCACTATCACCATCTTCCCCTGTCAATTAGCTTTATCATTTTTCTACCCCCTTCATCATCCCCCTCCCCATTCCTTGTCTCCCCCTCCCCCTTCATTTCACCATTTTCATCATTACTATATACAAATACATCATGGGTCAATACAGAGAACTTTCAAAGGAACTTTTTACCCCAAGGACTGTACACAGGACACGGGGCACCCACTTAGGTTAGAGGAAAGGAAGTTTCACAACCAGCAAAGGAAAGGGCAGTTAGGATGTGGAATTCACTGGCAGCAAAGGTTGTGATGGCAGTTTCACTTGATATGTTTTAGAAAGGATTAGATATATTTTTTAGCAAAAAAAGGACATCCAGGGTTACAAGGACCGCAAATTTAAATGAAGGACAGTAGTGGAGCCAAGGAGAAATAGGACGGCCATCTTGGGTCAGCAGGTATTTTTATTTATTTATTTCTGGTTGCAACAGTTCGGAGGTTGCTGCATATGGATTAACTTCAAATATAAAGATAGGGATCGCAGGAGATCCAAAATAGGTTGAACTTGATGGACTGGTGTATTTTTTCAACCTCATCAACTAAGTAACTATGTGCTTCCAACCTCCCCAGTAGCCTTCATCATGTGCCTCCAGCCTCCCCAATATTCCCATCATGTCTCTGTACCACCCCTGTATCCCCCATCATGTGCCTCCAACCCCCAGTATTCCAAAGATGGCGGTGGCAGGTCCCTTCTTTGTTACCTAGCACCACACTGTTGCTAGGTAGTGGAAAAGGGAACCACTGCCGCCATCTCCACATTCAGAACCTTACCTCTTCATTTAGCACCTTCCTGCAACATTCAAGATAGTGGCGGCGGGTCCTCCCAATACATAGGAAGGACCCCCACCGCCATCTTGGATATGGCAGGAAGTTGTGGACTACGGAGGGAAGGTGCTAAATGTAGTAGTGGCGGCAGTACTGGGATCTCTCTGCCACCACCGCTATGAGGTAAGTAAAAAAGGAATTTACAGGGTGGGGGGAGCTGTGTGGAGGGAATTAATAGAGGGAGTTTTTTTTTTTTTATTCTCTTCCTCACCATTGTAGCATGCGCAGTAGAGTCACAATGTGTGGACACATGCGTATATAATGGTGAGGATCAGAATGACTTTTATATATACGTATATAGATATATTATTAACATTGATAAATATGTATTTCCAGTCAAATTGGACAACCTCACAGTATTATTTCACAAGTGAATGCAGCAGCTAAACTAAGTGACAGAGCAGCAGCACAAACATCAGGAAGTGTGAAAGAACATCTAACAAATATAGCATGGCACAGAATTGGCAGGCAGAATAAACTATATGATCCTATACAACATTTTTAATTGATTCAAATTAAAAAGGCTACTAAAAAATGAAAGTAATTGAAGTAATTTAGTGGAAGCATGTAATAGGCCAATCCAGTAAATAGAAAAACAATAGAAACAAAAAACAAAGGAGTGCTAGTAAAAAAGATGGTGCAGAGATAATCAAACAACCAAATATCCAAATAAAATAAATTCCATAGCAGCTTCTGGGGAGGGATAGCCCCAACAACAAATATAAACAAAAGA
>WWET01011416.1:0-14282 GCA_011038615.1 Limnodynastes dumerilii
CTCTTTTGAATTTTCAAATGTTGGGAGGTATGAGTATTCTATTATTACCCATCATGTTTCTCCAGCATCCCAATATTCACCATTTATGTCTCTAAAGCCTCCCAATCCTTTTTGTGTCTCCAGTCTTCCAATATTTCCCATGGACAGTGTGCTTCTCCAACCTTTTAATATATCCCTTAGGTCTCTCCAGACTCCCAGTATTCCCCCTCTGTCACAATTCGCGGCAAATGCCGCGCTACTTACCATGTCAGGAGGCTTCTGACTCCTGTGTCGGTCCAGTCCCGCTGTCCGCACTCTGGGGTCCACGGGGCTCCTGTCAGCCAATCTCCAGCGGCGTCCTCGCCTCTCCTGGGCGCCGCCATCTTGGATTCTACATGTGACTCCCCTCGACCAATCCGGAAGCAGGCCAGGGGAGCACGTGACGCGGTGAGCCAATCAGCATGAAGAGTGGGGTATTTAAACCCCAGGCACTGATCCTTCAAGTCTGAGTCCCTACTCAAGTCCTCAGTCCAAGTCCGTCTGCGCCAGTTCGGCGCAACCCAGCACGCCAGTCCGGCGCAACCCAGCACGCCAGTCCGGCGCAGCCCAGCACGCCGGTCCGGCGTAAGTCCTTTCTCCAGTCCGGCCTGAAGTGTCCTACCCCTTGCTCCAGGATCCACCTATCATATACACCATCATTATTTGAAACCTCCCAGTTTCATCTTCACTGCACCCTCCTGTCGTCCAGTATCCGGTCCAGACCAATCCGAGAACGTGATAGTAAGTTCTGGCCTAATGGATCAGTCCGGACAAAACCCTCAGGGAGCTCAGTCCGGACAAAACCCTCAGGGAGCTTCACCTGAATATAACATTTCCGAGAGGATTCAGTTACAGGAGACTGCTGTGTCCCAAGTTATGTCCTGCCTGCAACAGATGACAAATCAAATAGGAGTTTTCCAACAGATCTTAATGGCCCAGAGTCAAGCATCGTCTCCAGCGCCCGTTCCACCTTCCAGTGGGGTCAGGATTCTGCTATCTATTCCGGCCAAATTTGATGGAAACCCAGCTAAGTGTCGAGGTTTTCTAAACCAGTGCAAATTACTTTTTGAGCTCCAACCAGATAGCTTTCCCTCAGAGCGAAAATCGCTTACATAATTTCTCTTCTATCTGGCAAAGCCCTGGCATGGGTCTCACCCCTGTTGGAGAAATCTAGTCCAATCTTGTCTACCCTGTCCGACTTCCTAAAAACCTTTCAGACTATCTTCGACGAACTGTGGCACACTGCTTCCGCTGCTTTGGACATCCTCCGTCTACACCAGATGGATTTGTCAGTCGGTGACTACACCATACAGTTCCACACCTTATCTTCCGAACTTCCATGGAACGAGGAGGCTTTGATGTCAATATACCAGAAGGGACTCTCTGATCGAATCAAAGAAGGGTTACTGTCTTGCATTACACCTACAACCCTTGACTCCCTAATCTCTACCTGTGTGCGAATTGACATACGACAGCAGGAACGTCGAGCGGAACGTAAAAGAATGACCAATCCTAAAGTGGCTATTTCCCATCGCCCTAGATCTCCCGTTCTTCCAGCTGAGGAGCCCATGCAACTCAGCAGATCTCGTCTCACTCCTCAGGAGAGACAACGTCGGATTAAGGACAATCTATGTCTCTATTACAGTGAACCTGGTCATACCCGCTTACAGTGCTCCAAGCGCTCGGGAAACGCCTGCTCCTGAGTGATTCCGAGGAGATCAACCCAGGAGTTCCTATTTGCTCCTCAAACCATCAAGACTGTTTAATTCCTTTGTCGATATCTTTGGGAGGTCAGCACTTTGAACATCTTGCTCTGTTAGACTCTGGGGCTGCCGAGAACTTTATCACCGCTCTTGTAGTTGAGGAACTCCAAATTCCTACTGAATCTATTCCTGCTCCAACTTATCTCACTGCAGTGGATGGTAGCCGTATTCCTGGAGGATCTATTTCTTATCGGACCTTGCCGCTTACTCTCCAAGTTGGAGCTCTACACTCAGAGTCCCTACAACTACTTGTACTTGCTGAGGCTACTTCTCCTCTCATTCTCGGTCTACCTTGGTTCCAGGCCCACAATTCTCATGTAGATTGGAACACATCCCAAATACTCAGTTGGGGTCCCGCCTGCTTCCAGGGCTGCCTCTCCAAGGTATCACCTCTCTGATCGGCAAAAAAGTGTGAAGATATTGAACTCCCAAGTCCGTATCAAGACTTTGCAGACGTCTTCTCTCCTCAAGCCACCGACAAATTACCTCCCCATCGTCCGTGGGACTGTCCGATGGATTTAATTCCTGGATCTACTCCTCCACGTGGCCGGACCTACCCTCTGTCAATTCCAGAGACCAAAGCTATGACAGACTATATCTCTGAGAATCTACAACGTGGTTTCATACGACCCTCTACTTCTCCTGCGGGTGCTGGCTTCTTCGTAAAAAAAAAAGATGGGGGTCTCCGCATTTGCATTGACTACAGAGGCCTCAACAATATTACCATGAAGAACCGGTATCCTCTTCCTCTCGTTTCTGAAATGTTCAACAGAATTCGGGGCGCTCAAGTATTTACCAAGTTGGACCTTCGGGGGGCCTACAACCTCATTAGGATTTGTTCCGGAGACGAATGGAAGACTGCCTTCAACACTCGGGATGGGCACTATGAATACTTGGTAATGCCCTTTGGACTTGACAACACTCCAGCCGTTTTCCAAAGCTTCGTAAATTAGATTTTCAGGGATCTTCTCAATAAATCTGTCGTAGTATACTTGGACGACATACTGATCTTCTCACGGACTCTGGAGGAACATCGCGTCCAAGTTAGAGAGGTGTTGTCTCGTCTTCGTCATCATCACCTTTATGGAAAGTTGGAGAAATGCATCTTTGAAGTCAGTGAATTGGCATTTCTTGGCTTTATTCTGTCCGGTTCTGAACTCCGTATGGACCCCGCCAAGGTTCAAGCAATCCTAGATTGGCCCCAACCTACGACCACCAGGGGAGTACAACGTTTCATCGGATTTGGAAACTTCTATCGGAGATTTATCCGAGACTACTCCACCATCATGGCACCCATCAGCTCCCTGACCAAGAAAGGGGCCAACCCCTCCAAGTGGCCTTCAGAAAGTACTGCGGCTTTCCTCAAACTAAAAGAAGCCTTTTCCACAGCCCCAGTTCTTCGCCAACCGGACCCCTTCTCTGCCGTTCTTAGTGGAAGTTGACACTTCTTCTGAAGGAGTAGGGGCTATCTTGTAACAGCGCTTTTCAGAAGGACAGGTCCATCCCTGTGCCTTCTTTTCACGAAAATGTCAACCTGCTGAGAGGAACTACCCTATTGGGGAGAAAGAGCTCTTAGCAATGAAGCTGGCACTGGAGGAATGGCTGTTCCTGTTGGAAGGAGCGGTCCACCCGTTCACCATTCTGACCGACCACAAGAACCTACTATACCTTCAGACTGCTCATTGCCTCAATGCTCGCCAAGCCAGGTGGTCGTTATTTTTCTCCCCCTTTAACTTCTCTCTGCAATTCAGACCTGGAACCCAGAATCGCTCCTTTTCTACTGAAGAATCCGAGACCGAGAACGTTCAGCTTATCTTGAACCCTATCCCTGTGACTGTGTCTCAACTTATCAAGCCTCCACCGCCTGGCAAGACTTTCGTTTCTCAGCCCCTGCGGAGGAAGATATTGTACTGAGCACATGCTTCAAAGTTTTCAGGTCACGCAGGTATTAAGAAAACTGTGGCTCTTCTCAGTCGATCTTATTGGTGGCCAACTCTCCATCAAGATGTCACTGAATTCATTGCTGCCTGTCCTGTTTGTGCTCAGCATAAAGTTTCTCGGAGGCTACCCCTTGGTCCTCTCCAACCTCTCTCCATTCCAAAGAACCCATGGTCCCATCTCTCCATGGACTTCGTGACTGACCTTCCACTTTGTGACAAATTCAACACCATCTGGGTAATAGTGGACAGGATAGGTTCGATGACTCACTTTGTTCCACTCCGTGGCCTTCCCTCTGCTCCGGTCTTGGCTAGACTTTTAGCGCAACATATCTTTCGGCTGCATGGCTGTCCAGAAGAAATAATATCTGACCGGGGAGTCCAGTTCACAGCCAGATTCTTGTGTGCCAGCCTCAGAGTTAATCTGAAATTTTCTTCTGCCTACCATCCTCAGACCAACGGGCAAACGGAGAGAGTAAACCAAGACCTTGAGACTTTCATTCGTCTTTATGTTTCATCCTCTCAAGACAACTGGGTCGATTTATTACCATGGGCAGAATTTGCACATAATTTCCATTATCACAAGTTTTTGGATACCACTCCTTTCAAAGTCCTGTATGGTCAGCACCCTAAAGTACCGCCATTCTCTGCTCTTCCTGCCTCCCAGGTTCCTGCTTCTGAGATCCTTCTCGGGAACTTCTCTGATTTATGGAAGAAGGTGAGAACATCATTATTAAAAGCTTCCCAGCGGTTCAAGATTCAAGCCGACCGAAAGAGGCGAGCAGTTCCCCTGTTATGTCCTGGAGATAGAGTCTGGTTATCATCCAAGAGTCTTCGCCTCAGAGTTCCATCTATGAAATTTGCGCCCATATACATTGGTCCTTTCAGGATCTCGAAAGTCATCAATCCTGTGGCATACCAGCTCGATTTTCCACCTTACCTCTGAGTACCCAGGGTGTTTCATATCTCTCTCCTTAAACCCTTGATCATCAATAAATTCTATTTTCCCATCAAGAAACCTTCTAAAGTTGTGGGTGCTGCGGAAGATTAATTTGAGATCAAGGAAATTGTGGATGCTCGGATTCGTTATGGTCACCTTCAATACCTTGTGGATTGGAAGGGTTTCGGTCCAGAAGAATGTGCTTGGATGCGAGCATCTGATGTCAAAGCGCCCAGACTTATTCGAAGATTCTTTGCAAAATTTACTTCCAAGGCTCAACTAAGGTTTCCAGTGGCCACCCCTGTGGGAGGGGGTAATGTCATAATTCGCTGCAAACGCTGCGCTACTTACCATGTCAGGAGGCTTCTGGCTCCTGTGTCACTCCAGTCCCGCTGTCCGCACTCTGGGGTCCACGGGGCTCCTGTCTTGGATTCTACACGTGACTCCCCTCGTCCAATCCGAAAGCAGGCCAGGGGAGCATGTGACACGGTGAGCCAATCAGCATGAAGATTAGGGTATTTTAACCCCAGGCACTGATCCTTCAGTGCCAGAACTTCGTGTCACTAGGAGCCTGGTTCCTGAGTCTCTATCCTGCCTGAAGCCTCAGACTCTACCTGCCTGAGTCTCTGCATCTACCTGAGTCTCTACCTGCCTGAGTCTCTGCATCTACCTGAGCCTCAATACAATCTGCCTGAGTCTCATTACAATCTGCCTGAGTCTCTATACAGTCTGCCTGAGTCTCACTACAGTCTGCCTGAGTCTCAATACATTCTGCCTGTGTCTGACTACAACCTGCCTGAGCCTCAATCAACCTCTGCAGTCCCACCTGCTTCAATTCAATTAACCTTTGCAGTTCCTACTGCTTCAACTTTGATGGTTAACCGTTGCATTTCCACCTGCTTCAATTCAATCAACCTTTGCAGTCCTTACTGCTTCCACACAATTAACCTCTGCAGTCCCTACTGCTTCAAGTCTGAGTCCCTACTCAAGTCCTCAGTCCAAGTCTGTCTGCGCCAGTCCGGCGCAACCCAGCATGCCAGTCCGGCGCAACCCAGCACGCCAGTCTGGCGTAAGTCCTCTCTCCAGTCCGGCCTGAAGTGTCCTACCCCTTGCTCCAGGATCCACCTATCATATGCATGCCAGTCCGGCGCAACCCAGCACGCCAGTCTGCCGTAACCCAGGACGCCAGTCCGGTGCAGCCCAGCACACCAGTCCGGTGTAAGTCCTCTCTCCAGTCCGACCTGAAGTATCCTACCCCTTGCTCCAGGATCCACCTATCATATGCACCATCATTATTTGAAACCTCCTAGTGTCATCTTCACTGCACCCTCCTGTCGTCCAGCATCCGGTCCAGACCAATCCGAGAACGTGATACCCTCATGTCAATTTAACCTTTTAATTTCCCCCCTCATTTCTCTCCAGCTATTCAGTATACCCCATCATGTCTTAACAGCTATTCTCTACAGCTTCCAATATTACTAATTATTTCTCTACAGCTCCCAGTATTCAACATTTATGTCTATCCAGCTCCCAATATTCCCCATAATGCATCTTTTGCTCCCAGTATTCCCTTCCCATCATGTCTCTTCAGCTCCCAATATGCACCATTATATGTCTCCGGGCCAGAGCACCGATGTTACGCTGAGTGCTACAGCGCTCAGTGTAACATCGTAGCTCTGGATCAGGCCCATTGTCCTTGCATAGTTTACTTCTTAAGAAGGAAACTATGTATGGTAAGATAAAGTAGCCCTATGGCATTCTTAAGTGCTATAAGGTACCTATAAACAGGAAGGGCAAGTGAGTTAGGTGTGGATCTGTACGCACCTAACTCACTCTTAGGTGTGAACACGGTCCAGAATTGGGAAACACGACATCAGAAAAGTCTCCTCTAATAAAAGCTTGTCGTAGATTGTACCTTGAGTTGTGGCAAGCTTAAAGAAAGCATCTAGAGTCAGAAATAGAGAAGGAATTTCATGTTTGTTTAGATGAGCAATTTGTGAGTTTGTACGTCAAACATGTCACGTTATGTCTGTCAAGAAACTAGATTTGAAATAATTGCATATATAAAAAAAATAAAGTAATAATTTAGCATTTTTTAAACTGGTTTTAGTTGGATCTTTAGAAATTTTAGCTTCCATGGTTTACCATGGAATTTTTCCTTTTTTATATTATTAACTTGTGAAGGTAGTCATGGGTGTGGATACCTTTGCAAGCCTTTTGGAACATTAGAAAGGAAAGTAGCAAATTTAGTCCCTCTGTATAAAAGGGGAAGTAGGGAAGCAACAACTGACCAGTGAGCCTTGCATCAGTAGTATGGAAATTGATGGAAACACTGGTAAAGGAACAAATTGTACAGTATCTTAAATTTAGCAACTTACAGAATTCCAAGCAGCGTGGATTCAATAGGGGGAGATCATGTCAAACAAATTTTATTGACATTTTCAACGGAGTCCAAATATCAATGGGAAGCTGTATATGTAGCTTATCTAGACTTCAGTAAGGCTTTGACACTGCACTACATGTTGGATTGGATTCAAAGATGGATGTGTGGATATGATCTTGGTGGTGGATAGACAGCAAAGGGTAAGGTTACCAGTGTAGTTTCCAAGGTATCTGTACTTAGACCAGTGTTATTTAACATAGCTGATGAGGTTGAAAAAAAGACACTGGTCCACTAATTTCAACCGATTATGCATCTCCTCGTATCTTATCAACTGAAATTGATCCGGATGAAGCACCCATCAATCCAGAAAGATCATTCCCGACCCAAGGTGCCAGTCCTATTGTATTGTATGTCCCTTAATGTTTGCCATTGTTCATATTGCATTGAGAACCCTTCTACTCCTGTCCAAGAATATCGCCCTCTTTAACCCTTGCCATTTCCAGTCCCAAGCTGTCCTTAATAAATACCATTTCCATTTCCCCTACTTGCGGTGTGGACCTAGTTATTCACTATTAGTGTGGTGGGGTACAAGGGGCTTCCCAAGTCAGCCATGGTGGAAACAGCAAGTGACCGCGTCCCATACACACCATCCAGAAGACTCGGGTGGAGGCACTAAAGCTACTAGCTCACATATTACACCACCTCTTATACTACACAGGGGAAAGGGGTGCTACATTAACGTATAAATAGGTGAATTTCAAGTAAATAATTGGTAGTAATAGCTCACTGTTTTGAAGGTATGTCTTTATGAAAGGCCTAGGACTATATTTACTAACCTCGATTTAGTGTAACTCAGCAAATCTCCGGCGAGTTGTAAAGCGCTGAATTAAAGTAGATTTAGGCTAAAATAGCTGGAGATGAGGGTTAGTTAAACTTGCCGTAGAAAAAATTGTGATAAAATAGAGGTGGGTGAGGGTTAGAGATGAGCATGCTTGTTCCTCTGAGAACCAAACCCACCCAAACTTTGGGATCCAAAGCGGGATCCGAGCAAGGCTCGAATATTCCTGCGTGCCTCAGTGATGTCATCAAGGCAAAATGTCATTATCCTGCGGTCAGATCTCGCAGGGTTTTGGCATTGCTCACAGAGAGCAATGCCGCGGCGGAGGAAAGAACAAGGGAACATCAAAGGTAAGTAAGGGCATCTGATGGGAATACTATAGAGAGGCTGGACACATGATGGGAATACTATAGAGAGGCTGGAGACATGATGGGAATACTGAGGAGGCTGGAGACATATGATGGGGTTACTGGGGTCTGGAGACCTATGATGGGGTTACTGGGGTCTGGAGACATATGATGGGGTTACTGGGGTCTGGAGACCTATGATGGGGTTACTGGAGGTTTGGCTGCAGTTTTGTGTGACAAGGGGCTGCCACGTGGGGCTGTGTACTGTATAGGGGCTGTATACTGTATAGAGACTGTGTACTGTATAGGGGCTGTGTATTGTATAAGGACTATGTACATTATAGGGGCTGTGTACTGTATAGGGGCTGTGTACTGTATAGGGGCTGTGTATAGTATAGGGGCTCTGTATTGTATAGGGGCTGTGTACTGTATAGGGGCTGTGTACTGTATAGGGGCTGTATATAGTATAGGGGCTCTGTATTGTATAGGGGCTGTGTACTGTATAGGGACTGTGTACTGTATAAGGGCTGTGTACTGTATAGGAGCTCTGTACTGTATAGGGGCTGTGTATAGTATAGGGGCTCTGTATTGTATAGGGGATCTGTACTGTATAGGGGCACTGCTATACTGTGCAGCAATCACAGTGTGACTTTTGTTGCTTAGCTTGTTCATCCAGCCAAACTTTTGGCCTAAACTGGATAAAAAACAATATTGTGAGCTGTAAGGTGTTCAAAATAACCTGGAAATGAGGGAAAATGAATGTTATTGAGGTTAATAATGCTGTAGGAACAAAACACCCCCAATTCTTTGATTTGAACTGTTTTTATGATTTTTTTTATTATTATTACCAAAACCAAAACTAAAATAAAAAAACGCAAGGGCGGTTTTGGCAAGACCATTCCAAAACCAAAACGTAAAAAAAATACCAAACCAAAACACGAAAGAAATACAAAACCAAAACATGAAAAATTGGCGGCATTCATCTCTAGTGTGTGTTGATTTGCTAGATATTGGCACTCAATTTGTTAAAAAAAATCCACCTTTAATTCAAAAATGAAAATAAAACCCTGAAAAATAATAAAAATGCCTGCCGCTACATGCTATTAACCCTTAACATGCTGCAGCATATAGTACTAGATGGCACAGCATGCCCATGTATTACAGGATATGCTGTATCTTATAGTACCATAAGCAGCAGAATGCCAAGGGTTAATAGCATGCCACCACATATATAATGTCCCCACTATACATAGTTTCTTAAATCCACTATTACTATGATCATAGAAATTATGCCACCATGCCTCTATTAGTTAATAACCATGCCCGATCCACTTATACTTCATAAACATGGCTCGATCCAATATTAGTTAATATATATGCCCTTATCCAATATTAGTTAATATACATGCCCCGATCCAATATTAGTTATTATACATGCCCAATCCATTATTATTTATTATACATGCCCAATCCAATATTAGTTATTATACATGCCCTGATCCAATATTAGATAATATACAGCCCAATCCAATATTAGTTATTATACATGCCCAATCCATTATTATTTATTATACATGCCCAATCCAATATTAGTTATTATACATGCCCAATCCATTATTATTTATTATACATGCCCAATCCAATATTAGTTATTATACATGCCCTGATCCAATATTAGATAATATACATGCCCAATCCAATATTAGTTATTATACATGCCCAATCCAATATCAGTTAATATAAATGCCCGGATTCAATATTAGTTATTATACATGCCCGGATCCAATATTAGTTCATATACATGCCCTGATCCAATATTAGATAATATACATACTCCAATCCAATATTACTTATTATACATGCCCTGATCCAATATTAGATAATATACATGCCCAATCCAATATTAGTTATTATACATGCCCTGATCCAATATTAGATAATATACATGCCCAATCCAATATTAGTTATTATACATGCCCTGATCCAATATTAGATAATATACATGCCCAATCCAATATTAGTTATTATACATGCCCTGATCCAATATTAGATAATATACATGCCCAATCCAATATTAGTTATTATACATGCCCTGATCCAATATTAGATAATATACATGCCCAATCCAATATTAGTTATTATACATGCCCTGATCCAATATTAGATAATATACATGCCCAATCCAATATTAGTTATTATACATGCCCTGATCCAATATTAGATAATATACATGCCCAATCCAATATTAGTTATTATACATGCCCTGATCCAATATTAGATAATATACATGCCCAATCCAATATTAGTTATTATACATGCCCTGATCCAATATTAGATAATATACATGCCCAATCCAATATTAGTTATTATACATGCCCTGATCCAATATTAGATAATATACATGCCCAATCCAATATTAGTTATTATACATGCCCTGATCCAATATTAGATAATATACATGCCCAATCCAATATTAGTTATTATACATGCCCTGATCCAATATTAGATAATATACATGCCCAATCCAATATTAGTTATTATACATGCCCTGATCCAATATTAGATAATATACATGCCCAATCCAATATTAGTTATTATACATGCCCTGATCCAATATTAGATAATATACATGCCCAATCCAATATTAGTTATTATACATGCCCTGATCCAATATTAGATAATATACATGCCCAATCCAATATTAGTTATTATACATGCCCTGATCCAATATTAGATAATATACATGCCCAATCCAATATTAGTTATTATACATGCCCTGATCCAATATTAGATAATATACATGCCCAATCCAATATTAGTTATTATACATGCCCTGATCCAATATTAGATAATATACATGCCCAATCCAATATTAGTTATTATACATGCCCTGATCCAATATTAGATAATATACATGCCCAATCCAATATTAGTTATTATACATGCCCTGATCCAATATTAGATAATATACATGCCCAATCCAATATTAGTTATTATACATGCCCTGATCCAATATTAGATAATATACATGCCCAATCCAATATTAGTTATTATACATGCCCTGATCCAATATTAGATAATATACATGCCCAATCCAATATTAGTTATTATACATGCCCTGATCCAATATTAGATAATATACATGCCCAATCCAATATTAGTTATTATACATGCCCTGATCCAATATTAGATAATATACATGCCCAATCCAATATTAGTTATTATACATGCCCTGATCCAATATTAGATAATATACATGCCCAATCCAATATTAGTTATTATACATGCCCTGATCCAATATTAGATAATATACATGCCCAATCCAATATTAGTTATTATACATGCCCTGATCCAATATTAGATAATATACATGCCCAATCCAATATTAGTTATTATACATGCCCTGATCCAATATTAGATAATATACATGCCCAATCCAATATTAGTTATTATACATGCCCTGATCCAATATTAGATAATATACATGCCCAATCCAATATTAGTTATTATACATGCCCTGATCCAATATTAGATAATATACATGCCCAATCCAATATTAGTTATTATACATGCCCTGATCCAATATTAGATAATATACATGCCCAATCCAATATTAGTTATTATACATGCCCTGATCCAATATTAGATAATATACATGCCCAATCCAATATTAGTTATTATACATGCCCTGATCCAATATTAGATAATATACATGCCCAATCCAATATTAGTTATTATACATGCCCTGATCCAATATTAGATAATATACATGCCCAATCCAATATTAGTTATTATACATGCCCTGATCCAATATTAGATAATATACATGCCCAATCCAATATTAGTTATTATACATGCCCTGATCCAATATTAGATAATATACATGCCCAATCCAATATTAGTTATTATACATGCCCTGATCCAATATTAGATAATATACATGCCCAATCCAATATTAGTTATTATACATGCCCTGATCCAATATTAGATAATATACATGCCCTTCTGTGCGTGTTCCCGCTCTGAGTCTTTGCAGTGCTCATTATTGCTGCGCTTCCGTCTGAAACGACAGAAGTGCAGCTCTGAATCCGGTCCCTATTCACCATAAGAGCAGCAATAGCTTTGTACTAAAAGTCCATTTGTTGTGCACAACCGAACTGATACTTTGTAATTCAACAACCAGTCAGTCCAAAAGTAATCTGCAAATATGTAATAAACATTGAGCCTTCACTCTATCTCAAGGCTCAGAGAGGTCATTACTGCTCCTCACCTCGTGGATGATTCACCACTGTCACATCTGCCACAGGATTTCTTATCATCAGAACTCTCAGTCTAAATCCATAGACAAGACGATTCCAAGATACACAAACACTTCAAACACTAAAGAACAGAGAGAAAATGTCAGGTACTCAGACTGACACATCCTCCCCGCCTGGAGCAGGAACATCCCAGAACTAAGATCTGGCAGTGCCCTCAGATGCAATGATGAAAAAGGTAAATAACTTCATCACAAACCAATGAATATGACAAAAAAGCAAATAATCAGATGAATTTCTGCTGCCAGTGAGTTAAACATACGTCATTTTAAAGTCTAGGGATACGATTTATCAGTCAGATATATTGATTAATTAATTACAAGTTAGCTCTGGACAATGACAGCTACAATGTAATCACTATACTATACTATTACTATAAGACAGCGAGATAGAAAGGTAGCGTTCACCCACTGGCTGGCCCGTGCCCCCATCTGTCAGAGCAGCAGCAGGTAGGTCCGGGGGGGCAGAGAGGAAGAGCCAATGAGCCCCAATATCTGAATATGTTTGTATTATCTGCTACCAATCAATAAGCTGTAATAACCCTCTATGTCACACATCACCACATCCTGGCACACGTCTCGTGTCACTGGCTGGCTTTCAGGGACTTTCCATAGGACCCTGACAGTCCCTGTAACAACTTCTCACATTCCAGATTCATCCAAACGCCTCAAATTATCTTTTACTGAACATCATCACCGTGGAACAGACCCAGAGCTCCGTGCTCTGGTTGGTGACACTGCTGTGGTTAGTAACAATGCAGTGGTTGGTGACAATGCTGTAGTTGGTAACACTGCTCTGGTTGGTGACACTGTTTTGGCTGGTGACACTGCTGTGGGTAGTGACACTACTCTGCTTGGTGACACTACTCGTCTTGGTGACGCTACTCTGGTTGGTGACAGTGCTGTGGTTGGTGACACTGATCTGGTTGGTGACACTGCTGTGGTTGGTGACAATGCTGTGGTTGGTAATAATGCTGTGGTTGGTGACACTGCTGTGGTTGGTGACAATACTGTGGTTGGTGACAATGCTGTGGTTGGTGACACTACTGTGGTTGGTGACACTGCTGTGGTTGGTTACAATGCTGTGGCTGGTGACAATGCTGTGGCTGGTGACACTGCTGTGGTTGGTGATAATGCTGTGGTTGGTGACAATGCTGTGGTTGTTGGTGACAGTGTTGTGGTTGGTGACACTGCTGTGGTTGGTGATAATGCTGTGGTTGGTGACACTGCTGTGGTTGGTGATAATGCTGTGATTGGTGACAGTGTTGTGGTTTGTGACAATGCTGTGACTGGTGACACTGTTGTTGTTGGTGACACTGCTGTGGTTGGTGACAGTGTTGTGGTTGGTGACAATGATGTGGTTGGTGACAGTGTTGTGGTTGGTGACACTGCTGTGGTTGGTGACAATGCTGTGGTTGGTGACAGTGATGTGGTTGGTGACAATGCTGTGGTTGGTGACAATGATGTGCTTGGTGAAAATGCTGTGACTGGTGATACTGTTGTTGTTGGTGACAATGCTGTGGTAGGTGACACTGCTGAGGTTGGTGACACTGCTGTGGTTGTGACACTGCTCTAGTTAGTGACACTACTGTGATTGGTGACAATGCTGTGGTTGGTGACACGGCTGTGGTTGGTGACACTGCTGTGGTTGGTGACACTGCTGTGGTTGGAGCTTTGAGCACAGTTCCAGTGGAGTTCTGATGCCGTTTTGATGCCAGATCCTATGTCCGATGGGTGCGAC
>WWET01011417.1:0-14867 GCA_011038615.1 Limnodynastes dumerilii
AAAGCAGCAGATATTTTTCTGTACCCTTCCCCGTATTTATGCCTCGAGACAATCCTGTCTCTGAGGTCTACAGACAATTCCTTTGACTTTATGCTTTGTGCTCTGACATGCACTGTCAAGTGTGGGACCTTATATTGACAGGTGTGTGCCTTTCCAAATCATGTCCAATCAACAGAATTTACCCCAGGTGGACTCCAATTAATTTATAAAAACATCTCAAGGATGATCAGTGGAAACAGGATTCACCTGAGCTCAATTTTGAGCTTCATGGCAAAGGCTGTGAATACTTATGTACATGTGATTACTTAGTTTTTAATTTTAAATAAATTTGCAAAAACCTCCAAAAAAACATTTTCATATTGTCGTTATGGGGTTTTGTGTGTAGAATTTTGAGGGAAAAAAAGAATTTATTTTATTTTTGAATAAGGCTGTAACATAACAAAATGTGGAAAAAGTGAAGCGCTGTGAATACTTTCTGGATGCACTGTAGGTCTTTATTGCTCATATAAATGGTTAACTATAAAACATAGAGGTCTTTATTGCTCATGGTAATGGTTATCTATAATGTGAATTGGTCTTTAAGCAGATTACATACTTGTTTCATAAATAATGAAGGGCCAAGCATTTTTTATATTTGACTGATATAATTAGCACAGCTATCAAACTCAATTAAGATCATCTTAGTAGCTGCTGCTGCTTGGATGAGCTGTTCTTGATTGCAAAGCTTGGTTTCCACTGTGGGGGTGCTTGAAAAGATTCACTCAAGTATATATTTCATCAGATAAAATTATGGTCACCAGAGCAGCTCAATAGAGAAAATCAACTTAGTTTAGAAAGAGAAATATGTAGCCTAAAAAGCATGAGGGGAAATTTCGTTACGTTGCTCCTGTGCGGTTTGATTACATTACGAGAAAGATGCCAAAGTGGACATACCGTTGTAAGTATTGACACTACTGCAAACAAACTGCTGTTCTGATTTGTTTTTTGAAGCCTTAATACATGATTGACTCACTCGGTCAAGCCAGGAAAAACATGAGAGTTTAATAAATATTCTGCCTATTCCTATGTCTATAGATGTTGGTCCGGATTCACAGTTACGTAGTTTTCGTCTTACATACATTGTTTTAAGAATTGAGCTACTACGCATGTGTAGTAGCTTATTTACGCTATCTATGTACCATTTCTGTACGTAGATTGCGTAAGCGAGATTTTTAGACAGAAATGGTACGTAGATAGCATAAGTAAGCTACTACGCATGCGTAGTAGCTCAATTCTGAAAACAACGTATGTAAGACGAAAACTAAGTAACTGTGAATCCAGACCGTTGGGCTTACTTTTAAAAACAGATTGATGATTTGAAAATTAATTATAACAGCGCAAAGCAAATAGAGATCAATAAAATAGTTTTTGCTGATTTTTTTCTATGACCTATGTTTATGTGGTAATACATTTTATATGTACTTTATATGTACTTATCAGTTTTCTGTAGAATACTGTGCAGTGAGAATTGACTCTTAAAGCAAAGGAAAACGGTTATCTACAGCAATGCTTTATCAAATTATTCTACAAAAAAATATTTTGTACAACTTCTCCACAAAGGGCCAGATACAGATTTAAAAGGAACAGCTGACCAAGACAGTACCAAATCTTCTGCATCGGAATGCAGCATTTTGTGTGTGGGTGTGCTTAATTATGTAAATCTGGGAATATCTGGGAGAGCCCTAGTATCATTATCAAATCTGTCGCACCAGGCTTGAGGTCAAGATTTAATGCAAATGGCGGCCTCAAGCTTCCCCCGTCTCTCAATACGGTGAATTCTAGTATTAGTAGCGATGGGAGTCCTCGGCGAGAATGATGCCTTTTGGAAATAGAGACAGCCATAAGTTCCATATTGGCTGTCTCTATTTCGAACAGGCAGCAATTTTTGCATTTTTTTTTCAAAATGGGCGAGTGTGCTGATCGGCATATTCACCCATTCATTTTTGGAAGCGCCGCCCACCAGATCCTTTGCCGACCCACTGCATACACCCCGTGAAAGGTGAGTAAACTGTTCGGGGACTTTTAGGGCTGGAGAGCGGGGTTAGGGTTAGGCTCTGGGGAAGGGAGGGTTCGGGCCATGGAATGGGAGGGTTAGGGTCAGGTGCTGAGATGGGACAATTAGGGTCAGGCTGTGGGGATGGGACACTTGGGGTTAGGCTGCAGGGAGAGGAGTCTTAGGGTTAGTGTAATGGAAGGGGAGGCTTAGGATAAGGATTAGGGAATGGTTTGGAGGCAGAAACAGTCGATTTCCAAGCCAGTTTGGAACTGACTGGGAGAGAATGGCTCTTTTGGAATAGGACTGTTCTCAGCAGGGACCAGACCCTGTTAGTAGGGACTGGACGGGAATTGACAATGTAATTTGCATCATCAAGCCATGCGTCTATACTTAGTAACACTATAACTAATATCATTGATGGACAGAGGATGGCACTTCATAATGCAATTTGCATAAATTGCATCATCAATGTCAGCTCCATGGACCGGATTCACAATTAATAACGTTTTAAAAGATACGCACGCAAAAAGCGTATATAGATGAAAAAACATGTAGTATGCATGCGCACACAAAGAAATTACGGAACATAAGTAATCCGATGCGTATGTGAGATAGATACGTTTGAAAATGCGTAAGTGTGAAATATGTCGTACGGAATAATAATGAGTAGGCGGCACACGGAATGTAAATACACCAAAGTGGGAGTGGTAATGATGTTAACGTGCGGTTGCATTTGCGAACGTTACATTTACGATACAAATGCGAACGTTCAAGTTAAGGTTGCTTTCAGAAAACGTAAACACTGCAATGTTTAGGACACCATATAAATGCATTATTTTATACAGGTAACAGGTAACTATTGTGTTATGACAGAATAAATATAAATAAATATATATACCTGCTCTTACCTTATAAATTGATTTGAGAAACCTCCATTTTGTGTGTTTGTTTTAAAATGTGTCTGGGATAGCAGCTGCTGTTTCAGAGTGGCTGTTTTGGAGACTTGTTTCCGGGGGTGAGCTCTCAATTTAAAAATACATGATACATGACCCAAAGTTGGGACTCTGATAGTTTTAGAGTTAGGACCACCAAAACAGAGAAGCTTTGTAAGTGGCTGTTGGCTACTGACTTTTATTTTAAAGATAGAAAGTTATGGTTTGTTGCAGGGTAATTGCAAGAGTGCTGGGATGTCTTTATTGCATATATCTTTTCCTCAGCAGTTTCCTGGAGCTTCTGTTTAGAAATAATACCTCATAAATAGATTATTTATCCCAAAGCAAATTTGCTTTCACATATCATATGACTCTTGTCCCGCCTGTGTACTCATGTTGCAATGATCATGGGCAATTCATGATGAGTGAAATCCTACAGCAAAAACAGCCATTTAAGAAGATTGCCATAAACATTATTGTCAAAATAGATTTATTAAGTTTATCCAGGCACAATGAAATCGGAAATGGCATGGACTGATAATGTGGGCAGTTTAACTTGAGGCACAGCTATAGCATGATAAATAGAATAATTCAATTTAATTGTTATGTGCTTTCACTTAAATGGCTATGTATTGCTTGTCGCTGTCTTATGGAATTTATTCCTATTTGAGTCACCACTGAATTCTGACATGATGTAACTATTGTTGAGCTGATGGGGACCCGCCGATACTTACCTAACTCTGTAGCAGCACACAGTTGTTCATTAGTGGGCCAATGCACAGGGAAGAACTTCTCTGCACTCCGGCTCGCTGTTAAAGCAGGTCCACGGTGCCCTGCCCAAATGTGACATCACTGATGATGTAACATAGGGGGGCGGGTCCTGCAGCTGTGTCCTGGGTCCCCCAGTTTCTGATGGCGGCCCTGGTCTCAGTAACTAGAAGGTGATATAAGGTGGGTGCAGATGAGTACTCCAATACAGGAACAGAGTAAGAAGACAGTTACAGATACCAGTAGGCAATACTTTTGAATAGAATGGTGTGGAGATAGAATTCACACACTAGTCCTGAGAGGTAATTCACCAGAGAGGTAACTTAATAATGTGCTAACTTGTGATGTCTTTGGGCCTGATCCAGATCTCTGTGTGTCTTCTGTTCGCACAGAGAACTGGAGTCCACATGAAAGAGGGGAGTACACATATGTGTGGACACACACATATTCAGAATGCTACCTTAACTTCACCGCACGGATCAGTTTCTGTCCGAACACAGATCCGTGCGAAATTGCTGATCACCATACCCCGACTCTTAATTCGCATGCCTATCCCTGCCTGTCTTGTGGGAATTAGGCATGCAGAAGACAAGTACTGCCCCCCCTGTATGGATTCCTAGTGTGCATTACTGAGTTCTGTAGCGTAACATATGGCGCATGCATTCACAGATGTAACTATTTAGGGGTAAATGAGGATCAAGCACTTTGGGCCAGATTCACCCTTAAGAAAAAAATTTAGGAATGTTCCTAAATTTACGCACGCAAAGATACAAAGTACGAACGATTCACAGATCCTAAAGAAAAATGCTAACCACACCCCTAGCTTCTTAGGAGTTAAGAATTTCTTATCTCTAGGTTCTTATATTTAGGAACGGCTTGGTTTCCCAACTAAGAATCGTGCGTATATTTAGGATCTTTAATATCCTCATGATTCATAGCTAAGCAAAGCAACACATTAATTGTTTCACTTAAGAAGCAGATTGTTTTTCTTAGGCTTTATTTGTTTTATAATTAAGAAAAATAACTAAATAATTCATAAAAAATTGCAATATGTTAAAATGTATAAAAATCCTAAAATCATAAATACTTATTGAAGGATTAAGAAAGAACTATTCAGCTTTCAAAGCTGTTATAACATAAATAGCAAAATAATAAATATCTACATAAACCAGACCTAAACAAATTTTGTATCCCAAGGTCTCACACAAACAATCAAACATGCTACAAGTTTAATAGAAAAAAAATATATTTATAAAAATTTTTACAACAAACAATGAAATCATACACAAACTGCAAACAAATGTAAATAATGATTACCTTCAAAATTGAAACTAAAACACAAAATGGTAACATAACAGCAGTTGTAAAAGATAAACCTTTAATTGTTTAAATCAAAGTACCATGCCCCTCTAGAAACACATGCGTAAGTCTGGCCGTTCACATGCATAAATCATTCTTAAGTAACCGTTCTTATCTGTGAATCATTCTTACATAGTTTAAGTGCGTAGCTTTGAGTTCTGCACAGTTTAACTGTTCTTAAATATATGCACTTAAATCCTGTTCTTTCTTATATGTGAGTTTGGTGGAGGCACAATGGACCGTATTCACACTTCAGAATGATTTAGGTTCTTAATTATATGCAAAAAGTAGCAAGGCGACTCCCCTGACACGCCCCCAGTTTTCAGCTTCATAACAGTCTTACGAATACCACATACCTTATCTTTAGATTCCTAGTTGTGTGTTTAAGATGGTTAATTAAGAATGTTTTTGCCAAAATTTCCTAATTTAAGTAGCTCCCTCCACCCAATCTTCTTTTCTTCGTTATTAAGTTTTTCTGGCACGCCCCTTCATTCTTAAAGCATTACGAATCTTGAGGAAATAGGTTCATAATGGTGATTCAGAGTCATACCGTTCTTAAGTCCTATGTAAATTACATATATTAAGTTATTACGCATGCACAGTATATCCCTTCTTAAATATACGCACCTAAAAAGCCGCTTTTCCTTAAAAAAAAAAAGGTCCAATGTCATCAAAAAGAACAAGATGCTTTACAAGTACATATCCTGCATGCCAGTCACAAGACTGAGCACAAATACACAAACATAGTACTCTGATGACCATTAATTACAACTGCTACACGAAAAACAGGGGTTAGCATATGCCTTATTTTTCTTTTATTTTAATCTTTGACTTCTCAAAGTATTTTTACACTTACAGTAACTAGGCAACACAGCTCTGTATTAGGTCACACAACAGTTGATGGATGAAAGAGATTACAAGGAAAAGACAAATGGTGCATTACAGACAGCTGGGATTATACACTTATCGACATCTACTGAAACATGGGCCCTGGCATCTGGCAGCAACTGAGTCTGTAATTTTAAGATAGTTATTGCTCATTTTTTATTGGTGCGGAACATATATTAGTCTCTAATAAATTTTTCATCTGCTGTAGAGTTTAAAATGTTTATGGAGCTCCCCCTCCCAAAGAGAGGGCCTTATCCAGAGCTGAATTTATGCCTAATGGAATTATGTATCTCAGAGTTCTTTTCCATTGTGCATGTATGTTTGCATGGAGCTCTATGTTGCTGTCCCAAAATAATATTTATGTTTAACTTATTGTCACTGTACTAGCACTACCTAGAAATATTATAATGAACTAGGAAGGGCTTGAATAGTGCGTGCTCAATAAAGTTGCTTTACAAACTAATTAAAATTAGATAATATTAACTTATTCAGTCATTTGCTGAATTCACGAGACAATGGTAATATAGAGGACTAAAACAGCTATAGGGGCTCATTGAGTAATTTTAATTTCACAACTTTTTTTCTTTAATATATCACTTCTGTATTTTAATATTTCCCTAATCAAATGGTTCTACCAGTTTTTAAGAATATTCTTCTAAAGATATGATTTTAACTTTTTTGTATAATCCCAAATGGTTAGCTAATAGATATTTTTTGTTTGAGTCTGGATCAAATTATTTAGTGGGATTAGTGTGTGGTTCTTATATTCTCTTCTGTATAAACAAAAACAGCAGTACAGTGCATTGTATTGACAACAAAATAAACATAAGTATTTGTTTTAGGCTACATTGTATCTTTTCAGTAGCCATTTTATTAGCCTTATCATTTAGGGCTGCGGGTGCCACTATTATTAGAATAGGAAAAGAGGTATGAGGAAGTGCTTTCATTAAACTTTGGGTTTTATTTTAAAGTATACCCCAAATATCTGGATATTCTCTGATTCTCACTGGTTCTATAAATGAAGAAGCTTAATGGTGACAGTGGGCATCCCTGTCTAGTGCTACTCTCCATTCAGATGTGTAACCAGTTTATTATTCTGTAAATAAGATTAAATTATAGGGCTTGTAAAAAGGACAAGTAAGTAGTAGTTGGCAGTTAATCTAAAGTTTCCAAGCATGAAGAACATAAAGGGCCAAGAAGTATGATTGAACACCTTTTCTGCATCTAACGTTAAAACAGCTGAGAAAGATTTAACTATATCTATGGTTACTGTCACGGAATGACCAGATTGGGTATTCGTTCTGGGTTCCCTAGTGTCACGATTAGCGGCAAACGCCGCTTTACTTCCCCTGTCACAGGCCATCTGGCAGCAGTTTACCCACTATGTGCCACTCTCCAGCCCTCCAGAGGTTCTTGCAAAGGTCTCCATCTAGCATGTGTGTTTGTGTCTGGGATTAGGCATCTGCCTCATTACTTCTCTGGTGCATGGGCGTCGCCATCTTCCCTCCTGTCAGGTGATTCCCAGTAAATTCTCAGTTACTCCTCTGCACACACATGATTCCTCCAGCCAATCTGTGCACTGGGCGGGCTACTTAAACTCTGTGCACAGTCCATACTGTGCCAAGATCAACTTGGTCTTCTAGGAACAACATGGTTATTCAAGGTTCCTGAACTGCCTGCCTTGCATCATGGCACCACTGGTCCCAGCAGTGCCTGGATCTCTGCTCCTGCAATCTGGTAATCCTGCCTGCCTTGCATTGTGGCACCACTGGTCCCAGCAGTACCTGGATCTCTGCACCTTCAATCTGGTAACCCTGAACTGTCTGCCTATTGCATTCAAGTCAAGTCTGCCTATTGCATTCAAGTCAAGTCTGCCTATTGCATTCAAGTCAAGTCTGCCTATTGCATTCAAGTCAAGTCTGCCTATTGCATTCAAGTCAAGTCTGCCTATTGCATTCAAGTCAAGTCTGCCTATTGCATTCAAGTCAAGTCTGCCTATTGCATTCAAGTCAAGTCTGCCTATTGCATTCAAGTCAAGTCTGCCTATTGCATTCAAGTCAAGTCTGCCTATTGCATTCAAGTCAAGTCTGCCTATTGCATTCAAGTCAAGTCTGCCTATTGCATTCAAGTCAAGTCTGCCTATTGCATTCAAGTCAAGTCTGCCTATTGCATTCAAGTCAAGTCTGCCTATTGCATTCAAGTCAAGTCTGCCTATTGCATTCAAGTCAAGTCTGCCTATTGCATTCAAGTCAAGTCTGCCTATTGCATTCAAGTCAAGTCTGCCTATTGCATTCAAGTCAAGTCTGCCTATTGCATTCAAGTCAAGTCTGCCTATTGCATTCAAGTCAAGTCTGCCTATTGCATTCAAGTCAAGTCTGCCTATTGCATTCAAGTCAAGTCTGCCTATTGCATTCAAGTCAAGTCTGCCTATTGCATTCAAGTCAAGTCTGCCTATTGCATTCAAGTCAAGTCTGCCTATTGCATTCAAGTCAAGTCTGCCTATTGCATTCAAGTCAAGTCTGCCTATTGCATTCAAGTCAAGTCTGCCTATTGCATTCAAGTCAAGTCTGCCTATTGCATTCAAGTCAAGTCTGCCTATTGCATTCAAGTCAAGTCTGCCTATTGCATTCAAGTCAAGTCTGCCTATTGCATTCAAGTCAAGTCTGCCTATTGCATTCAAGTCAAGTCTGCCTATTGCATTCAAGTCAAGTCTGCCTATTGCATTCAAGTCAAGTCTGCCTATTGCATTCAAGTCAAGTCTGCCTATTGCATTCAAGTCAAGTCTGCCTATTGCATTCAAGTCAAGTCTGCCTATTGCATTCAAGTCAAGTCTGCCTATTGCATTCAAGTCAAGTCTGCCTATTGCATTCAAGTCAAGTCTGCCTATTGCATTCAAGTCAAGTCTGCCTATTGCATTCAAGTCAAGTCTGCCTATTGCATTCAAGTCAAGTCTGCCTATTGCATTCAAGTCAAGTCTGCCTATTGCATTCAAGTCAAGTCTGCCTATTGCATTCAAGTCAAGTCTGCCTATTGCATTCAAGTCAAGTCTGCCTATTGCATTCAAGTCAAGTCTGCCTATTGCATTCAAGTCAAGTCTGCCTATTGCATTCAAGTCAAGTCTGCCTATTGCATTCAAGTCAAGTCTGCCGTGGACGTACGCAGTTACGTTTGAAAAAGTTAAGGTAGGGTTTGGTCAGCGTATCTTAACAAAATACGTCCGTGCAAGGGGTGTGCCGAGGGGAGTGTAGCGAACTTACGTGCACGAAAATACGCTCAGCAAATATACGTACGGCACACGTAGTTCTGGATCTACCCCCAGGTTACTAAGATAATAAATACTTATTCATGCACTCTTAGTGACATACCCGCTGGATGATGTGCTGGGGAGATTCCGTCTCATACCAGTTCCCGAGGGGTTTAAATCATAGGCAAGGTGTCCCTGCAGCTCTCCTAGAGAGAAATTGGGACCTGTCCCAGTTACAACTGGGGCTGTAAGAAAGAATGTTAATACAGATAAATATAATATACACCATAGGAGATGATTTACAATTACTAGTATGATGAGTATGGCTTCAAGACCTCTACTGCTGCTGAGTTTGTTACTCACTTCTAGAAACTTGAATTAATTCTGTGACGCTGAAAACACCAGACGTGACAAAGCTTTCCTGGAAATCTGTCATATCTGTAGAGACAAAATAGCTGTGACAGGAATCAGAAACACACAACTGTGAAGTGACACATAAAACAGACACACAAACAAATAGAATACACAGTAAACTAAAAGAGTATGAATACTCACTTACCCAAGTTAATTGGTTTAGTGTCTTCCAGGTCTGAGCCAATAGCTGTCCGAGGGCTACTGTCCTGTTCAGAATCTAAACACAGAAATTACAAATAATGTATGAATGACTATAACACATTAATTTGTTATATTTAATTTGGAATATGTATTTACTAGTCTAAATCCCGTCATAAAGACGGAAACAAAATTAGGTTAGACATTTATTTTTGTTTCAAGTTTAATTCAACTTTTATAATACGGCGGATGGGGGCCGCCGTAGCTTGGGTGAGCAGAGATGCAGGGGAAGACTTGGGTGGACGCTACTGCGCATGTGTGTAACGGTGTGGAGCAGAATGGCTTTTATATATATATATATATATATATATATGTAGTACAGTAAGAAGCATCACCTCCACACACCACCTGTTAGACTCACAACCAACTAGCAAATACATTTGAAATATTCATGACTTTCAACTTTTTAGTTTGTGTTTATTTTGCACCTTAAAATTTGACTATAACAATTGCTAGATACTTGTACATTTCTGTAAAACAAAACAAAAACAGTTTACAACTAACTTTTCGTAGGGCTAATTTATACTCCGTTATTCTGTTATATAACTGTAAATTAATACATTATCGGTATTGGTTAAAAGGAGACGGGGCCTGATTCTGGATGGGTGTGTCTACAGTGCTCTGTGAATGTCAGAAACTGGCAGCTTAAAACAGTGCTCAGATCTCTGTGTATGATGAGTGCTGAGAGCTGTTTATAAATACAGTGAAAGAAGCCTTCAGCTTTCAACTGCTGGTAATGTATTTATAAACAGTGCTCAGCACTTATACATTAAGGGCCTGATCCAGACTTAATAACAATAGGTAATTTACGCATGCTGCTCGTGCTTATTTGGCTTTGGGAACGCACTGCACATGTGCACAGCAGAAGTTACGCATCGTAACTCTGATCGTAACTTGTACGCAACTCCGTACGATAGGACGTGACATCCCTACGCAAAACGAAAATACGCACAGTGGGAGGAGGGAGGCATTTAAATTGTACAGTAGGGGCTGGTTTAGGCACTTGGGTACGACAAGGTGATACGTCCCACAGGAAATACGCATTGGAAAAAAGTTGTTTTTTGAACATGTAAATCAGCTAAGTAACGTGCTTGCGAGGGGAGTGCCATGGAGAGTGCATTATTTTTAGTAGTGCGTAACTAGGGAAGTTTGCGTGAAACAACCTTAGGTCTGGATCAGGTGAAAGTGCTTAGTGCCGGCAGCCTCTAACAGCTTGCTTAGAGTTCTTATAGTGCAAAGAGGCCATTATGTTCTGAGTTACGTGTCGTAATATCTGCCACACGCATGCACAGTGCATGCAAAATAGCATTTCTACGTCTCCGTCAAGCGTAAATACAATCGCAGGCGGTGTTCTGGATCTGGGCCAATGTTAGTATGTGCATACAGAATTACACAAATCATATTTCCTAGATCATCTGAATCAGAGCCGTACCAAGGGCCTCATTCACTAAACGCGATTTGTTCGTGCCATATAATATAATTTATTTGCTTAGCAATAAAACAAAACAACTTTGTGCCATTAGGAACACAAGAAAATGGCAAACAATATAATACAAATTATACAGAAAATAGAAACAACCTATGTTAGGCTTAACAGAAGGATGCAATATAAAACAACACAGCATTATAAATCACAGAATTCTAATATGCAATCTGTCAACTAAATGACACTACCAAGTAGTGAACAGACAAGATGCCATGCATATACAACTACATATTAAAAACTTTTTATTTTACTTAATGAATTTTTGTAAAACAATATAAGCACATATTATCAGACCCTGATTATCTGTTATAACTGCCCTAATATGTTATCATGCTATCATGAGGTTTCTTGTTTTTTTTTGTTTTAATCTCTACAAGATGATTCAGAACATCTACTGTAGAGAGCAACTTGATCTATGGGCCCGATTCAATTTGCCGCAAGCTGTTTCCCGTCCATTACGGTAGGTAAAATTTGCGGATTTTTATGCGCATCTCTACGGGGTTTGCATAAAAATCCACAAATAAAAATTTGCGGGATTAACTTTGCACGGAAAATATCACGGGTCTTTTGTGTCAGCTTTGTGGGGAGCATCCCCATACAGTCCAAAGTAACTATGTCTATATAAGTACTACCACTGTAACTAGCTCCCTTACAATATATGTTTTGTTTCTGTCAGTTTATGTACTATGAAATGCAAGCTTAAAAATCATATTATGAGCATGCGCACAAGCATATCCCTCATTTAATACACTTTAGGGAAATTCAAATAGGCAGTGAGGTGTGTGAAACAATGAGGGAAGGTGAATAGCCTAAATTGCCCTGGGAATAACACTGGTGTGGTGTCTGTGTGCTTGGGTCAACCTGTTGTTGTGAGCCCTGGGTCCATTACCCTGGTCGCTACCAGGGTTATTTCTGGGTTTCACCCAGATACACTTCAGTGCAAAAGGTTGTTAATGGGCTATTTAACCCAGGTTCCATTAAAAGTATGTAAATTGGGGGATGGGAATCACTCTGCATCTGTAGACTTGTGTCCAGTGTGAAAGGCAATGACCAGGGATTTCCCTGGGACAAAGGTACTGTATTTCAACACTTGTTAAACCCTTGTTCATTATCCCATATTAAACCCAAGATTTTGGTGTGAAAGTGCCATTACTTATTTGTAAGTAGCTAAACTGCTTTCATATCGATATTTGGATGTTTTATTCAGGACACTTTTAAAAATGTTAAAAATGCAGGTGCTTATATTTAAAAATAATATCAATATTAAAAAAAGACTTAGATATTTTCTATATTGATTTAAATGCATCAACAACTTAATTAAGCTCTTCTCTACTTATTATTCCATCAGCAAAAATATTAGTAAATAATAAAAGCTTTACCAAAACAGCACAAAAATTTATTTTGACCAGATCCTTTAAAAGTTTTCAAACATTATTTTCCAAGACATTAATAATTAGAAAAGGTGAATATATATAAAATATAGTTTCACAGCGCTGTAATCAAAATAGATAAATTGTTACCACATTGTCTGAAAAGAAACAACGCCAGTGTAGGAATAAAGTTAGTTTAATAAAATAGAAACATGTATAAACATACAATCACAGTTAAAAACTGTGATTGTATGTTTATACATGTTTCTATTTTATTAAACTAACTTTATTCCTACACTGGCGTTGTTTCTTTTCAGCCAATGTGGTAACAATTTAATTATTTTGATTACAGCGCTGTGAAACTTTTTACTTTGTTTTATACATATTTCTAAGCAGTCCAGGTTCTGCTTCATCACAGCTGCGTCTTCAATTGTGGAGCGCTGATACTTTTTATTTATTATATAAAATATAATGCAAACCTTTCATTGTCCGATAATAACGCTATGTCAGATATCAATTCTATACTATTTTTTCAGGGTTTATATTTCAGTCACTTGGATCTGTGATTTTCATTAAACCACACCTGTTTGGTGCCATGCACCAGTCTCTTTAACACTAGTGTACACATCATGCATCATACCGTGTAGAACATCATGCTGCCTGATCTTTTCTTTATTACAAGATCATTGTTTTCATTGCTGCTATTGTAAATATCATTTAACTTCAGTTTGTCGTTGTTTGCATGCCAATGCAAAAGACAGGTAGCTTGCGGTGGTGAGTTATTTCAATTGTGCGGCTTTTCGTCTCTTACCCTCTGCTGCTACAGTATTTGGTTTGTCCCAGCACAACTCCCCTCCCCGCCCCTGTTTCTGCGTCTTCTTTATTAATATCCTGCTCCTGCAGACGCTGATCTCAGCAATTCTCAGTCCCGGCCAGCAAAACCTTAACATCTGTCCTTACTGCAGAGGATCACACTATACTGCGCGCTCATCTCCTCCCAACCCCATGTATTCATCATAATTGGCACATCGCGCTTACTGTTCTGCAGGATGCCTTTCTAAGGCGAAATCATAATAACGCATACACTGGGCAATAATGAAGTGGTGCAATGGAATATATATATACAATATATACACACACACACACACTATAAAAATAAAAGTTCTAACTACAATCTCCAGAGTGCTGCCCTCATTTTTAAAGAAATCCTACCGGGGCACCAGGGCAAGGAAAACAAGTTGGTTTAAGAGGTAAGATAGATACATACACATACATTCAGTACATACGGGATATAAAAAAAATATCAAGCAGACGGGTGCTTCATGTTCATGGTTCAATAAACTTCATGCTGCATTAATTGCCTAATAGTAACTATATGCAGAAAGTTTTATCATATGATCTGAATCTTATTTTGTGGTGACAAAAATACATAGTTACTGTCCTTTGCAGTAAGTCTGCTAGGATCCAGTCTTGAAAAACTTCACCAAGATAGGACTTGATTCCAGGACAGAGTACTGTTTGTAAATATGCTGTTAAGATCTATTTAAATATATATGTATTATTTGTACATTGTTCTTAATCTATGTTTTATTTTGAAATACAAATTTTGACATTTCTTGGATGAGTGGAAATCTATTGAAAGGATAGATGTGGATCCATTGATTCCGGTGCTTGAACTGTCTATGACTTGCTCGGCTGTTCAGAATTTTTCTTTTGGACAGTTTAACTTATATTGTGGTTTATTAGGAATAGTGCACCTATATCCTTTTCTTGAGATTATTATATTATATGTATAAACATGTTAAAATTCAATAACGTTTTACCAATGATAATGCAGCAGCATTAAAGGTCACAAAACATAACTTTATAGCTGTGTGGAAATTATTATTAAGTAATGAATTCAGGAATACAACAAATACATAAGGTAAGTTAAGTCAAGGATTGCTCATTGCTGAAACAAGGATATACAGAGTCAAAATTAGCAGTCAAATGGCAATCCATATAATAGTCAAACATCACTTATAATATAGGCATGATAAGTAATTTAGATGGTTGGGCGGAAGGAAAGGTGCAGATGCAGAGTCAAAATGAGATGGTTCAGAAAGGTACATTTAAGGGAGTTAAGTATCTTCTTAAGGCTTATGGGCCTGATTCAGAGTATCGCATCCGTGTG
>WWET01011422.1:0-10231 GCA_011038615.1 Limnodynastes dumerilii
ATCCACGTGGGACGCCGCGGCCAAGTGGTAAGCTACACAGAGGCTGTCACTGTTTCAGTGACAGCCTCCGACGGAGTGCTGCAGCCGTGCGCCGAGAGAGAGGCGTCCTTCGGATCCCAGGAGCCAGGTAAGTGCGGCGTTTGCCGCATTTCGTGATAATTAATACACAAATTATTATTTATTTTTTAATGGATAATAGAACATTACTGTTAATACATTTTTTAACAAGGTTAATACTTACAAGAAAAGATATTATTAATCAATCTATATCAAATTGGCTTCCCCTCACAGTTGAAAGCACATCTCCAGATGGTAAAGGGCCACCTTGCAGCGTATCATCAACTGCAATAATGTCAGGGGATTGTTGGATAAGAGCGACATTATGCAGAAGACAGCATGCAAGCACAATTTCTGCAACCTTTGCAGGCTTATAAAGCAACAAGCCATCAGACTTATCAAGAAACCTGAACCTAGTTTTTAAAAGGCCAAATGTACGCTCTATCACTCCTCTAGTAGCAATGTGTGCCTCATTATAATTGTGTTGGCCAGGAGTTTGTGGATTCAGTAGTGGTGTCATCAGCCAGGAGCGACACCCATATCCTGAGTCCCCTGTGTGGAAAAAGAAAACACATTAAAAACACAAAGGTAGTAAGTTATTTAAAAGGTTAAACAAACAAAACATTAAAACACTTACCCAGCAGCCATCATTCAGGCATTTGTTGTTGTTCAACTTTAAGATACAAGGATTACTGCCTCAAAATATAGGAATCTTGGCATGAGCCAGGATAGCCAGCTAAAACACTCAAAATTTTGTTGTTGGCATCACAGACCACCTGAACATTGAGGGAATGGTAGTGGTGCCTATTCACATATACATGTGCTCGCTGTTTAGGTGGTCTCAGTGGTATGTGAATGCAATCTATAGCACCCAGGAAATTGGGAAATCCTGAGATACTATAGAATGCCTGCTTATGAGCTCGCCATTGTGACTCCTGGCTGGAGAAGCAAATATATGTCCGCGCAAGTTTATTGAATGCACTTAACACAACAGTCAAGTGACGTGAAAAACTTGGCTGTGAAATCCCTACCACTCTGCCTGTGACAGCCTGAAAGGAGCCAATAGCCAGAAAGTGGAGGACACACATTAATTTGTGCATCCCAGACAATGCATGGGACCTAGCTGTTGGTAGGTCCAAATCCCTCCTCACCTGCTCATAGATGCTCAGGAGATTAGCACGGTTCAGCCTAAACAGTTGAACAACCTCCTGATCAGACAGGGAGTCCAGGTCCATATGCACGTTAAACACACGAGGATGGCGTATGATGTGCTGTGTGTGCAGAACCTGGGGCTGGTGATGGTCATGCCCCTCACTCCCTTCTGTGGCTGCCAAAAGTCCAGCCACACCAGCATTCAAACACATATAAACATCCACAGCAAAACCACAATCCATTCTCACACCAAACAAAGCCACATGTGTTGTTAATTGAGTGCAGTCCTATATAGGTACCAGAGGAGTGCAACCAATAATGATGGGAATTTGTGCAAAAACGCCTGTCCTGGATGGCGAATTTCATGGTGAATTTGTGATGATTTAAGGCGATTTGGCAAAGACGACCTTTGTGAATTTACAAATTGTATGTCTTACACTGAAAGAATCGCCACAGCAAATTTTTTTATGGTGCTTTGAAAATGCAACAAAATCTAAATCAAAAGCCTATAGTGAATACGGCGATGGCCTAATCGCCGCTAAACTCCCGGGACTTGCAGTGAGTTCTTCTAAATCGATCTTAGTAAATGGAGCCCCTAGAAATGAATATCAACAAGGATACTTGTTGAAATGAGTTCATCTAGAGAGCAGGGTAATTCCCTGGAAGCTAGTTTATCCTTTATATGGTCCGCCAATCCCTGCCAGCAATTACAGCATCCTCAATCCAAGGTGTATATTTACTAAGCTCAATTTTGGCCAAATCGCCTCAACTCCCGGGAGTTTGGAGGCGATTTGGCCATCACCGTATTCACTAAAGGCAAAGTCTCAGGACTTTAGCCTTTAGCAAATTCAACTCGCCAAACATCACTGGACAAAAATCGTCCAGATGTTTGGCATTCAAAAAATACAGATCGCCGTATTCACTAAAGGCGATTTGTCTAAATCGCATTTAGATCGTCGGCAAATCACAGAAAAAAAAATTGCACGCTGTAAGCGCCTCACAAATAACCTGAAAAACACATGTTAATATAATTAACATGTGTTTTTCTGTGTGTAAAAGCCAAGCGCAGCATGCTTGAAAGGCTTAGCCATGCTACGCTGATAGAACTACTTGGCTCATTGCTGAGCCTTGCAGTAATATCAGCGTCAGCATGGTAAGCCTTCTAAACATGCTGCGCTGTGTGTTGTGTAAAAAAAAAACATACTGTCAGATATAAGCACAAAGCACATACATTACAATACATGCCATACATTAAAAATCAATAAAAATGCATAATATGTCCCCCAATAATATAATAAAAATACAGGTGGCCACTCACGCAAAAAATTGCGTGAAAATCGTGTCGATGGCTGGCGATTCATAATCGCCAGACAAAAGCGCCTTTAGTAAATATACCCCCAAGACAGTTCCAAAGATAATGGGGTAGATCCAGACCTACAGGCATGGTACGTTAGATCATATTTTCTATGCACTCCCCTAGGCACTCCCCTTACTCGTACGTACTTTAGCTATTTTACGCTTCCCAAACCTACCTTAACTTTACAAAGCGTAAGTACTGACGTACGTAATGGATTTATGTATGCTACGGCCTAACCCAGCCCATACTGTCCATTTTAAATGCCTCCCTAAAAAGCGTAACTACGGTACGTACGCTCAGCGCTATGTGTCGTAACATCTGATGCGTGCATGAGCAGTGAATACAAATTGGCGATTTTACGTCAGCGACTAGTGTAAAATTGCTAGAGTATGTAGTTTAGGATCTGACTCAATGTGCAGAACTGCACAACACGGTAAGGTCTTTCAGCCGAAGGCAGAGGATTTCAGAAGCAGCCGAGGCAAAACGACTTGGTTCATTGAAAATAGTACAAAAGGTGGATAGGAAATTATTAAGACTTGAAAGCATTGGGTCTGATACAACAGTGGATATACCCAGGCAAGGGCTTGACCCGCCAGTAAAGAGATAATACAGGCAACCTTAGCTTTAACCGTAGAAAAAAATTCTGTTTGGATTTCAAAATGTAGGCTGCACTGGTTGAAGAAGCCATGGCACATCTTAGGGCTCCCGTCATACTTAACAGGAGTGGATAAAGATAATCTTGCACTGCTTAAAGGAGGAGTAGGCATAGGTGAAGGTGGAGAGACTTGGGGTTAACATGGCTGTTTGGAGATTTCCCATTTGAGTAGCTAGCTCATGGAGACAGTTCATGACTTGGCCCAAGTTAGCTTCTTGCCGCTGAATTCTTTCAGTCATGTTTTGAAAAGATGTTGTCCTCTGGGGGTTTTCCCTGTTCGGATCCATCAGGTCAGAACAAACTATCATGAACTGACTGGTTAGGGTATCTGCTCTGGGTTTCCGTGTGATAGAGACTCAGCAGTATAGCAGAAACTGGAGGGGCTTATGTAGGATCTGCTCATGGGCTATGCAGAGTAGTTGATAAGAAGATAGTACTAGAACAAGTTAGGCTTGAATTGGACTAGGCCAGACTGGATTAGACTGGAACGGACCCGACATGCACTGAACTGAACTAGACCAAGCTGCACTGAAACAGACTTGATTAGACATGGACTGGAGTAGAACTGGTCTGGAGACTTTACTTAAACTGAGAGTCTGACCAGGACTGGACTGGACAGATTTGACTTAATCTGGACTGGACAAGGACTGGAGCTGGACTTAACAGACTTGACCAGGACTGGACTGGAACTGGACTTGACCAGGACTAGATCTGGACTTGACAGATTTGACCTGAATTTGACCAGACTAGGACTGGATCAGGACTTGACAGACTTGACCTGGATAGGATCAGGACTTGACCTCGACTGCACCAGGACTGGATCTAAACTTGACAGGCTTGATAGGCTGCAGCACTGCTCAGTAGCAACCAGGCACCTTGAATAGACAAAAATAACTGTGAAGCGCTCGGATTTGTTAAAAGAGTTTTGGGAGGGGGCGTGGCCTGAGCGGCAGATCGAGCAGACGTGCTTCACGAGAGCTCCGTCTTGCCCGGGTGTTTTCAGACAAGTTTGGGGCACATACTTCCCGGGTGGTACCCTGCCCGCACCCTGGGACGCACCTGAACCCTCCTGCACCATCGAGGGGGTTGGTTTGAGGCTCCAGCGGTCGGTGGCGGCGGAGGTCTGGAGCTTCCTGGAGAGGGCCGGCTTTCGTTTTGCCGCGGAAGCGAGCAACATCTACAGTCCTGGAAGTGTCTCTTGAGGTGAGGGCTGGAACACCTGGCGCCCTTACCTTCTCCCAGCTCAGCGTTCGGGTGATTGTGGTGGCGGGCAGCGGAGGATCTGCTGCGGTGGGAGGAACGGGCGCCATCTTGCCTCCCCACGTGTTGGCCCCTTGCAACTTACCATCCCCCAACGCGGCTGCAGCAACCCTCTGGGGAGCATCAGATGTTTCTGGCCAGATTCAGAAGACTCTCAGAGGCTGGTCATCGATCCTTACCTGCCACAGTGTTATTACTGGGGGCCTGTCTGCGGCTCTGCCCCCCTCCCTCCCCACTTCCTCATCTCCTAGTCTCTCCTATCTTTCCTTTGGGAGGCTCTATTGCTGCCTGCCTGAGCCATTTTACTGTCTGGTGCACTGACACAGACACTGAATCAGCCTGAGTAAAAGTCTAGGGGCCCCATCAGATCAGATCAGATCTGGCAGTGCAAAGGTGGAGAAAGTGAGCTGCTGCTCTTGCTGGGATGCCAAGCCTAGCCTCTTCCTAAAGCCAAGCAGCCCTGGCGATTTGGCTCACAGCCACTACTGTACTTCTTCCTGCCTGTGAACAGCTCAAGTGAATTGTTGTGCACCAGCACCATCTACTGGCTACATATCATATTACAGTGCCTTTTCAGCCATAAAGGCTTAGGACTCAGTGGCTTTGCCTTAGAACCCCTCCTTCCATGAATCCCCTCTTACCGTGATGTTTTTTCCCTAACTTACCTTCCTTGGGGGGGAACCACGGGGTATGACCTGACTTTTTGCTGAACCTCTGATACGGTGAACCACTATAACTACTATTCACTTTTCTCATGGGGAAGGACAAGAAAACACCGCATAAAAAGGACGGCCGTCGGCTTCAGCCTGCATCACCCAGACGGGACATCCGACATCTTTTGAAGTCTCAGGGCTCGCAGCCGGGTGCTGCCTCTCCGTGCGTGCCATCTTCACCGGCCCATTCAGACATGGAGGAAGATTCTTCTCCATCTCATTCCCCTCACCATGTGTCGGCGCCTTCAGGATGTGATCATAAACAAGGGTTGGAGGCTATCCTTCAACGCTTGGAAAGCATGCCTACCAAGCAGGACTTCTTAGCCCAGGAACAGCGACTCCAGGAATGGGTGTCCGCTAAATTGGAGCCCTTGAAACAAGACTTAACCTCTGTGACGCACCGATTGGTGTCCCTCGAGGAGCAGGAGGAGTCCACCAGCGTGTACCAAACTAGTCTTGTGGATGTTATTCGGCAGCAAGCTCGAGAGATTAACACTTTACGCACCAGGTTGGACGACTTAGATAACCGGGGTAGGCGTAACAATCTCCGCATTAAAGGCCTCCCGGAAGACGTACCAGCCTCGGGACTGATTGATGTGCTTACCAGAGTCTTCAATAAACTGCTGGACCGTAGTCCTGAGACGGCTATCCTGTTTGACCGAGCTCCCCGGGCCCTCCGACCCAGGGGCGGCCGCACGGATGCTCCCCGAGATGTCATTTGTCGTCTTCATTACTACTCTGAAAAAGAGGATATAGTACGGAAAGCTAGAACCCTCAGGCAGCTGGATTTCGAGGGGCATCGGTTGGAGGTATTTCAGGACTTATCCTGGAGCACGCTCCAGCAGCGGCGGCTATTGAAACCCTTGACGGATGTCCTGAGGAGTCTGGACATTAAATATCGCTGGGGTTTCCCATGTAGCCTGTCGGTGGTGCGCAATGGAGCGACCGCCTTCCTTCGCACCCCGGATGACCTCCCGGCCTTCTGTGAGTCAATGGGAATCTCAGTTCCGGATGTTACGGAGTGGCTGCAGCTCTCCTAACAATTATCCCCTCCGGACCCTCCCCAGCGGGAAGTGTGGCAGCGGCAGGAACCCCGTCGGCGGAGACAACAACACCTTCCTGATTCACCGGCTCCTGGCCACCACGGCTGATATCCACTGCAGCGTGCTTGCTTCCTAGAACTTTCTTCACTGAATGGCGGCCTATTCTTCTCCTGGATGTGGTAGTCCCTCATTGTTGCTTCTCCTCACACAGGATGTGCAGATGACACCTGCTGACAGACTCTGCTTCATTTAACTGTTCTTCCATTGCCGCAATTCAAGATGGCCCAGTCAGCATTATGCGAGCCTTGAGGAGATGGCTATTAATATATATAGATATGCTGGAGGGTCTACGGACTCTCAAATTGACAAGTTTAGGATGGTTGTCCCTGGCCTGGGCGGGCAGTAGTTGTTGGGACTGCTATTAAAGTTGACTTTCCTGATTCTTTTAGGTATTCGGAGTCCCTTGGCATAAATCAGCCGCCAAACAAAGTTTATGTTTGAATTATTCTGCACTAAATAATCTTGTGGTTTTTGCACCGTTAGTTTTGTAGTTTTGTACATATCTTTCTAGATAGGTTCATTTATTTTTAGGCTCCCATAAGGAGCCTCAGTGGTTATATTCTTGGTTTTGATATGTCGGGTCTTCCTTGTGTTGTACCCCCTACCTCCCCCTCTTTGGAACAGGCGACTCAAGCAGGGCTTGTTGCCTGCCTCCAGGATGGGGACGTACCTAACAATGCTTTCACAGGTCCGTGGCCCCTTGCACCCCACGGATGCTCTGAGGTATCTCTCCCCTCCCCAATTGTTAACCATTTTTTTTCTGTATTTGTCTTCTGGCTGGTTTTCAATAAAAAAATGTTTTTCTCCTTTTTCCTTTTTCTATGGTTCCTTTTGTGTCTTCCCTTTCTTGTCATAGGTGGTACTTTTTTCTCCAGCTGCACATCTTGCCCTGGGACCCAGGTAACCATAGTTGTCTAGGCTTTATCCTTATAAATTTGTATGGCTAATACCCTCAAAGTATTTTCTCTAAATGTTAGGGGTCTCAATACTCCTGAAAAGCGGTCTCAAACCTTTCGCACCCTTAAGGTTAATAGGGTAGATGTTTGTTTCCTCCAGGAGACCCACTTTAAAAGAGGGACTGACCCGCCTTTCCGGAATAACGGATACCCCCATATTTTTCTTAGCAATAACCCTGGCTCCAAATCTAAAGGAGTAGCTATAGCCCTCTCTAGACGACTTCCTGTCTCTGAAGTCTCCTCTCACGAGGTGGTGGTGGGTCGGTGTCTGGTGGTCACGGGTAAGATTTTTAGCCAATGGTTCACGCTTGTTAACTTGTACTCCCCTAACCAGGGACAGCCAGGCTTCCTCGCCAGGGTTTTGGAAGAAGTGGAGACGCTTACTAAGGGGATCCTGCTGTTGGGAGGTGATCTGAACTGGCACATGGACCCTGGGATGGATTCTACCGCTCCCTTCTCCGGGAGGCTTCTGCCTCCCCACCGCAGGGTAAGCCGCCTGTTTCATGAGCACCGGCTGTCCGACACCTTTAGAATTATGCACCCCACTGATAAAGACTTCACATTTTATTCCCACCCACGCACTGTATATTCTCGGATAGACTATCTATTCTTGAGTCATAGACATCTTGACATCTTGGTTTCCGCTGGGATAGGTCAGATTACCTGGACAGATCATGCTCTCGTTTTCCTGTCACTTTTAATCCCGGGGGTGTCACGGGGACATCGACAGTGGAGGGTCAACGAGCTGGTCTTACAAAACCCGATTTATATGCCGCAGATTAAGGATGCTATTGCAGAATATGTGGCCACTAATTCCAACCCAGAAACCCCTCGTACTATCTCGTGGGAGGCGCATAAATGTGTCCTGCGGGGTAAGCTCATACAACTTGCTTCGTTTGAAAAAAAGCAAAAGGCGGCACGCATTGAGAAGCTTCTGTCCAGAATCAGTGAGCTAGAGGCAGTGCATAAAACTACTCTCGACCCCACCACCTTGGTCACACTCCAAGAGGCCCGGGCACAATTGCGTAGGATTTTAAGTGATAATCTTAAATATGCGGCTAGAAAGTGTCGCCATAAATTTTTCCAATGGGGCAACAAACCTGGCAAACTTCTAGCCCGCGCCCTGCGTTCCCAGCGCTCACTGACATTTATACCTAAGATTAAGGACAAACAGGGTACCCTCCTTCATGTAGCAGAACGTATAGCACAGGAATTTCAAGTCTTTTATTCTGACTTGTATAATATACCTACTGCTCCTGATGGGGACCGGGCCCGGAGAGTTGGGGAATATCTCTCATGCATTAACTACCCACGCTTGTCTGACGACCAGAGTGCTGCGTTGGAAAGGCCATTCACCCTGGCTGAGCTTGAAGCGGCAATCAAGGGTACCCCCTCGGGAAAGAGCCCCGGCCCTGACGGGTACACAATATCTTATTATAAACTATACCAGGACCAGGTGGCCCCTCTGCTGCTAGATGCCCTTAATGAGATCTCAGATTCCCACTACTTTACTTCCCAGGCCTATGAGGCTCATATTTCAGTAATTCATAAAGAAGGAAAAGACCCATCACAGTGTTCAAGTTATAGGCCCATTTCACTTCTAAATGTTGACATCAAATTATTGGCCAAAATGATAGCTACTCGCCTCAATCCACTCCTTCCAGGCATTATACATTCGGACCAGGTGGGATTTGTTTTGGGTCGTGAGGCCAAGGATAATACTACTAAGGTCCTAAACCTCATTCATGTAGCTAATACCACGGCAACGCCTGCAATTCTCTTATCTACTGATGCCGAAAAGGCTTTTGATCGTGTTGATTGGGTCTTTATGTCCCAAATTTTGCGTCATCTAGGTCTGGGACCGGTTTTTTACAGTAAAATCCTATCTCTATATCATGCTCCGTGGGCTAGGGTCCGGGTGAATGGCCTTCTGTCCTCCCCATTGCAGATACATAATGGAACCAGACAAGGCTGTCCCCTCTCTCCCCTGATTTTCGTCTTATGTATGGAGGCGCTGGCGTGGCGCGAGCGCCTGAATCCTGACATCTCGGGGATCAGGTCGGGTGGGATTGAGAGTAAGCTGGCCCTCTTTGCTGATGACCTTTTGGCCTGGCCAACAAACCCTTCCGTCTCCCTTCCCAACATAGTCCAAGAGTTCCAGACATTCAGTCAGCTCTCTAACTTTAAGATCAATTACAACAAATCTATTGCCCTCAATCTTACAACGCCGGAAGCGACGGTCCAGGGACTGCGGTCAGCATTTCCCTTTCAATGGCACCCCGATCGTATCAAGTACCTGGGTACATACCTGACCAGAGATCTCTCCCAGTTGTTTGAAGCGAACTTTGTTCCCAAACTGAGGGAGATTCAGTCTGACCTGTCCCGGTGGCAGCACAAGAATTTTAATCTCCTGGGAAGGGTGAACGTTGTCAAGATGTCTATATTATCGAAATTGCTATACCTCTTCCAGACTCTCCCAATTGCAATCCCCCAAACATTTTTTAAAGAGGCCCATTCTTCTATCCAGAGGTTTGTTTGGAATGGCAGGAGACCAAGGTTTAAGCAAGATATTTTATACCGGCGCATAGAAGGGGGAGGACTCCAGCTCCCAAACCTTTTCTTGTATTATGGAGCTACTCATCTCTGCAGGGTAGTGGACTGGACGGTGAATCCATCGGCTAAACAATGGGTTGCCATTGAGAATTCTTTTGTAGCCTACCCCCTGGCCTCATTGGCTTGGACTCCTGCTATTCCTAGGATATCCCATCCCACAATAGGCGCTACTCTGTCCCTGTGGATGCGCTTTAGGAATCTGCCCAACATCTCCACAAAAATTTCCCCACTTACAGTAATATCGAACAACTTGGATTTTACGCCGGGGCTGCAACCCCCTTTCCTCAAGAGGTGGTGTAGACAGGGACCCCTGAGGGTTGGACAGCTGGTGCGGAGTGGAGGAGTGCGGCTGCTATGCGATCTGG
>WWET01011423.1:3857-14846 GCA_011038615.1 Limnodynastes dumerilii
GGGGGCCTCTCTGTTCCTTTGTATCTGTCCTCAGTCTCTGCAGGGGGTAGGGGTCCTCTATGGGCCGGTCCTGTGTATCTGTCCTCAGTCTCTGCAGGGGGTAGGGGTCCTCTATGGGCCGGTCCTGTGTATCTGTCCTCAGTCTCTGCAGGGGGTAGGGGTCCTCTATAGGCCGGTCCTGTGTATCTGTTCTCAGTCTCTGCAGAGGGTAGGGGTCCTCTATGGGCCGGTCCTGTGTATCTGTCCTCAGTCTCTGCAGGGGGTAGGGGTCCTCTGTGGGCCGGTCCTGTGTATCTGTCCTCAGTCTCTGCAGGGGGTAGGGGTCCTCTGTGGGCCGGTCCTGTGTGTGCCTGTTTCCAGGGTGATGAATGGGTGGAATTCTGGCTGTCCTCTGGGGGATGAGGATGAGGATGGTCCATGGAAAAGACCTGGATGACGTTCTGTCTGGTGCACGCCTCTGGTCTTACGTGTGAAAGAGACACATTGGGGTAGATCCAGAACTACGTGTGTGCGTACGTATATTGGCGGAGCGTATTTTCGTACACGTAAGTTCGCTACACTCCCCTCGGCACAGCCCTTGCACGGACGTATTTTGTCAAAATACGCTACCCAAAACCTACCTTAACTTTTCCAAACGTAACAGCATACGTCCGCGAACGGACGTACTGACTACGTGAACGTACGCAGCTTAGCACACCCATACTGTACACTTTAAATACTCCCCCCCCGCCTACTTAACGTAAAACGCACGTATAGTTGACTAACGTAAATTTGGCACGCCCACACGTAAGTATTTACGTGACACTGTATACTGTATTATATCACAGGATGATAATGGAATGTATACTGTATTATATCACAGGATGATAATGGAGTGTATACTGTATTATATCACAGGATGATAATGGAGTGTATACTGTGCTTTGCCTGCACAGTATGGAATCACTAATTACTTTATCTCATTCATTTGCAGACACAGCTCTTGTGGAGGATTTAATTGCTGATATTTTCCACAAATTACATCATCCGGCCCAGTCTTCTGCCATAAATGCCCCATATTCACCAGCTCCCAGAATCCCTCAGCACTCAGCACCCTCCCAGCAAGATCCATATAATGACACCCTGAGAAAACAGCCCCTGTATCCTACCCTCCAAGACATGTACCCCCAGACACCGTCCCTGTATCCTACCCTCCAAGACATGTACCCCCAATCACCGTCCATGTATCCTGCCCCACAAGATGTTTACCCCCAAACACCATCCATGTATCCTACCCCTCAAGACATGTACCCCCAGAAACCTTCCCTGTATCCTACCCCACAAGACATGTACCCCCAGACAATGTCCATATATCATACCCCTCAAGACATGTACCCCCAGACACCATCCATGTATCCTACCCCACAAGATATGTACCCCCAGACACCATCCATGCATCCTACCCCTCAAGACATGTACCCCCAGACACCGTCCCTAAATACTACCCTACAAGACCAATCTCCCCGGACATCCCTGTATCCTTCGCTACCTGAGTCTCCTGGACTTGTGAAAGAGTCTCCCTGGAGCGACCACTTTCTGCGCATCTGTGGCCTGGATGAGTATTTACAGGTGTAAGTATTGCTCTCCCTAGGAGTATAACACCGTACATCAAGTTACAACCTTTTGCCCAGAATTTGATTATTTTCTAAAATATAACACCCCAGAGCGGAGTCACCACAGCGGCAGATGTCTGTGTCCAAGACTACATCTGGACCAGAAGATAAGAAGACATGAAGAAGACATGAAGAAGACAAGAAGAAGAAGACAACAAGATGAAAAGAAGACATGAAGAAGAAGACAACAAGATGAAAAGAAGACATGAAGAAGAAGACAACAAGATGAAAAGAAGACATGAAGAAGAAGACAACAAGATGAAAAGAAGACATGAAGAAGAAGACAACAAGATGAAAAGAAGACATGAAGAAGAAGACAACAAGATGAAAAAAAGAGATATGAAGAAGAAGACAACAAGATGAAAAGAAGACATGAAGAAGAAGACAACAACAAGAAAAAGACATGAAGAAGAAGACATGAAGAAAAGAAGACATGGGGGTATATTTACAAAACGCGATTTTTCAAAAATCACCTAAAATCACGTGAGTTTGCAGTGAGAATTAAATCTCCGTATTCACTAAAGCTAAACTCACGTGAGTTGAGGCCTCGGGAAAATCGCAGACCATAAAATCGCCAATGAGATTTTTTCGATGTTACACAGACAACTCACAGTATTCACAAAGGACAAACTTGCAGTAAAATCGCCATTAACTCGCCGTTTAGCAATTCTCCATTGCCTAGAGACGAGTTAGTGGCAATTCACCCTGCGAGCAGGAAAAACACATCAATCTAGTAGACGTGTTTTCCTGTGCGTCAGATCCGACCGCAGCATGCTTGAAAGCCTTAGCCATGCTGTGCTGATAGAACTACAAGGCTCAGCATTGCTTAGCTTTGTAGTTCTATCAGCGTCAGCATGGTAAGTCTTCTAACCATGCTGCGCTGTGTGCTCCATGTGTTAAAAAAAAAAATACCATGTACACAAAACATACTGATAAAAAATACAATGTGTTCATGTGTAATAAACCTTTTTTCCTGACTAATGTTACCCCCTAATGCACTTACCTCCGGTGGTCCCGTGTCCTATACTAACTGTATTGCGATGTAGTTTGAAGTGTCTAAAAGAATAATAAAACATTTTTTCACTCACCGTTTGCTGTCATCTTTCTTGGGAAGAGTTGCTTGAAGTGTAGAATCGCACAGCGATTTACCCCTTGCAAAATCGACGCAACTTGCAGGAGTTGAAAAAAATCGCAGACAACTCGCAGCTTAGTGAATTCTGTGAATTCACGCTGCAAATCGCCTGTAAATCGTGGCGAGATGAAGTAGACAATAATCTGATTTTCTTGATAATTAGTCATATACTAATATGGTTGTCCAGCAGGTGGCGCTGTTGTACCATAAAACATTCTTGGGATGTGGCACTTTATATCCACATGTAGGGCAATAGTTTCATCTGGTGTGTAATGTCCCTGTTTTCTCCATTAAATAAGTGTTTTCATGATGAGACCTCTTGGGGTATATAATCCCTTTCCCATTTATGTAGAGTAATTACTGGATATTATATGGATATTATATTTCAATGAGACATTTCTTGCTATGCAATATAAAGTGAGCAACAACCAATCAGGAAGGGTTATTGCAATCATTTATCAGAGGGAGTGTGAGGGTATAATCCCCCATATTCCTATATCTGCTGCCCCAACTACATCTGCATCCGGTACTGTCACCACGATCCCAGCTGCTCCTTATCACTAGTGCTCAAGCTCGCCCCCTGCCCGCTGCCGTGATAACAACAGATAATGTGGTGAATATGGAAAGAGCTTTCTATATCTTCCTATGGAAAACGCGTTGGTACCTGTCCTGGCACCTTCTGTTTTGCAGGTTCCCATGTCATAGCTGGTGGTACTTGTCTAATAACGTTAATGTGATAAGTGTGTATGTAAAATGCGTCGTGTGATGGAGATACTGACATCTGTCTTCCCTGTGTTGTAGGGGATACAGCCTACGGAGTCACATTACTCTGCAGAGACGGTCCAGCCTTCAGTTACGCCTCCATATTGGACACCTGCAGTATCCTGCGCTGGCTCGCACAGTAAGACCCCTTGTCCAATCATAGCTCTGTAAATCCTCCATATATATGTTCGTCTGTCTACGAGTTCATGATCACACAGTCAGGACAATAGCTATATAATGGCTACATATATATATATATGAAAAGTAACAGTCCCCAAACACAATCAGTCTTCACAGTCCAAATTGTAAAGGTTTTATATGGAGGTCCACTGGTTCAATAAACAGTATTGTAAAGAGATACATGTTATACAACTGCTGCTGACAATACACTGCAAAGATAAGGATTCTAAACCAGCCTTATCTACACAATACAACAATGAGACATCCAGAGAGGAAAAGTGACACCACAGCTGGTATGTCGGGTATCACACAGTCAATGAGTTCATGTCCAAACACTAAGGACTCCCATATAAGAGGACTCGCAGGTCTGAGGTTATGTTCAACAAGGAAATAAGGTTCTTTATGTGGTTCCCAGAGGTTCTTTGGTATCTCCTGTTCGTGCCTCTTTCTGTGGTTCCGGATAAATTCTCTGCTGCCTCATTTTCAGGTTACAGGAGGTGTATGTGTATATAGTTACAGGTGGACATTTCAGATAACAGATAACAGATGTCAGCAGCTCCGGTTACATTGTCTAGAATCTATCTGGTCCTGATAGTTGGGTAATTTCCCAGAAGTACCTTACAACATGAGGATGAATGTTTGCAATTCTGATCTAAAAACCAACGCGTTTTGGCGCTATCCTGCGTCCTTCTTCACTGATCCAATGTCCTTGGTATCTGCGATCCTCACTCCTTCCAGTATCCTAAAGTAGAGGTGTTTGTAACATAGATTCAGCTTAATCCTGGAAGGAGTGGACATTCTAACACCCAGGATAGTCACATGCAGCAGGCAGGCCCTGGCTGGAGAGATAGCGCCACATCCACAGTCTTACACCCAGGATAGTCACATGCAGCAGGCAGGCCCTGGCTGGAGATATAACACCAGATGCACAGCTCATGTCACCAGGACCCTTCCTCTTGCTGTCTTGTCAGAAGTGTGGCTCACAGACTAATGGCTACTTCTTAGCCAGATTACAGAGGTCTAACAGTGAATCCAGACTTGCTATAAATTGTTCCTCGCACCTCTGCTTTACACTGCAAATGTCTGACATGGACCTGGGTTATAACCATTCATATTGATAACCTCTATCCAGGGCCGTCTTAACAGAATTGTAGGCCCTGGGCAAAGCAATGCACAGGGGCCCCTACCCACCCATTCACAGGAATAAAAATGTCCCCCAATATTCCCAATGTCCTTCCAGCTCCCCATCATGCCTCACCAGCCCCCCCAGTTCCATATATTTCTCCAGCTCCCCATTATGTCTTTCCAGCCCCCAAGTATTCCACAGCATATCCCTCCAGTTCCCCATCATGTCTTTCCAGCCCCCCAGTATTCCACAGCATGTCCCTCAAGTTCCCCATCATGTCTTTCCAGCCCCCCAGTATTCCACAGCATGTCCCTCAAGTTCCCCATCATGTCTTTCCAGCCCCCCAGTATTCCACAGCATGTCCCTCAAGTTCCCCATCATGTCTTTCCAGCCCCCCAGTATTCCACAGCATGTCCCTCAAGTTCCCCATCATGTCTTTCCAGCCCCCCAATATTCCACAGCATGTCCCTCCAGCACCCCATCATGTCTCATCAGCCTCCCAGTTCCCTATCATGTATAATGTATTTGGCCCATTAGATTGTAATAAATGCAAGTTGCCCAGCTACACTGTAATAATAGTAAGTTTCATTGTTAGCAGTCTATTAATATATTCTAGTCACAATAGCAGCTCTTCTGAAATATAAATGCACCTTTATTTATTTAAAGTGCACTATGTTTAATGTGTTCCACATATTGAAAATTATTAAATAAATGTTTGTACTCACATATTTTAAGTCCTCAAGCTTGGGAGACTTGCTAGAAGAAATGGGCATCTTGATTGAAGTTTCCTCCTTCTTTTTCGGAGTGATGCTGGTGGTCGGTCCTGCTCCTTCAGGGTTCTGTTGCTAATGATCCTTCAGTCACTAGGGGTCCCCCTTATAAAGCCTAACCCTATTACTCCCCTCACCGCAGCTTAACCCTATTACTCCCCTCACCACAACCTAACCCTATTACTCCCCTCACCGCAGCTTAACCCTATTACTCCCCTCACCACAACCTAACCCTATTCCTCCCCTCACCGCAGCCTAACCCTATTACTCCCCTCACCACAACCCTATTACTCCCCTCACCGCAGCCTAACCCTATTACTCCCCTCACCACAACCTAACCCTATTACTCCCCTCACCGCAGCCTAACCCTATTACTCCCCTCACCACACCCTAACCCTATTACTCCCCTCACCACAGCCTAACCCTATTACTCCCCTCACCACAGCCTAACCCTATTACTCCCCTCACCACAGCCTAACCCTATTACTCCCCTCACCACAGCCTAACCCTATTACTCCCCTCACCACAGCCTAACCCTATTACTCCCCTCACCACAGCCTAACCCTATTACTCCCCTCACCGCAGCCTAACCCTATTACTCCCCTCACCGCAGCCTAACCCTATTACTCCCCTCACCGCAGCCTAACCCTATTACTCCCCTCACCGCAGCCTAACCCTATTACTCCCCTCACCGCAGCCTAACCCTATTACTCCCCTCACCGCAGCCTAACCCTATTACTCCCCTCACCGCAGCCTAACCCTATTACTCCCCTCACCGCAGCCTAACCCTATTACTCCCCTCACCGCAGCCTAACCCTATTACTCCCCTCACCGCAGCCTAACCCTATTACTCCCCTCACCGCAGCCTAACCCTATTACTCCCCTCACCGCAGCCTAACCCTATTACTCCCCTCACCGCAGCCTAACCCTATTACTCCCCTCACCGCAGCCTAACCCTATTACTCCCCTCACCGCAGCCTAACCCTATTACTCCCCTCACCGCAGCCTAACCCTATTACTCCCCTCACCGCAGCCTAACCCTATTACTCCCCTCACCGCAGCCTAACCCTATTACTCCCCTCACCGCAGCCTAACCCTATTACTCCCCTCACCGCAGCCTAACCCTATTACTCCCCTCACCGCAGCCTAACCCTATTACTCCCCTCACCGCAGCCTAACCCTATTACTCCCCTCACCGCAGCCTAACCCTATTACTCCCCTCACCGCAGCCTAACCCTATTACTCCCCTCACCGCAGCCTAACCCTATTACTCCCCTCACCGCAGCCTAACCCTATTACTCCCCTCACCGCAGCCTAACCCTATTACTCCCCTCACCGCAGCCTAACCCTATTACTCCCCTCACCGCAGCCTAACCCTATTACTCCCCTCACCGCAGCCTAACCCTATTACTCCCCTCACCGCAGCCTAACCCTATTACTCCCCTCACCGCAGCCTAACCCTATTACTCCCCTCACCGCAGCCTAACCCTATTACTCCCCTCACCGCAGCCTAACCCTATTACTCCCCTCACCGCAGCCTAACCCTATTACTCCCCTCACCGCAGCCTAACCCTATTACTCCCCTCACCGCAGCCTAACCCTATTACTCCCCTCACCGCAGCCTAACCCTATTACTCCCCTCACCGCAGCCTAACCCCCCCTTACCATATATTAAACCCACATAATAAACCCACATATTACACCCCCTTACCCCATATTATACTCCTCTTACCCTATATTTCACCCACATATTACACACACATTATCCTATATTACACCCACATATTACACCCCTCTTACCCCATATTACACCCTCATATTACACCCCCCTTACCACATATTACACCCCTGTCACCCCATATTACACCCACATATTACACCCACCTTACCTCATATTACACCTAAATATTATACCCCTCTTACACCATATTACACCCACATATTACACCCCTTTTACCCCATATTACACCCCCCTTACACCATATTACTCCCACATATTACACCCTCCCTTACCCCATATTACACCCCTCTTACCAATATTAAACCCATATTACGCCCACATATTACACCCCCCTTACCACATATTTCACCCACATATTACACCCCCTTACCATATATTAAACCCACATAATAAACCCACATATTACACCCCCTTACCCCATATTATACTCCTCTTACCCTATATTTCACCCACATATTACACACACATTATCCTATATTACACCCACATATTACACCCCTCTTACCCCATATTACACCCTCATATTACACCCCCCCTTACCACATATTACACCCCTGTCACCCCATATTACACCCACATATTACACCCACCTTACCTCATATTACACCTAAATATTATACCCCTCTTACACCATATTACACCCACATATTACATCCCTTTTACCCCATATTACACCCCCCTTGCACCATATTACACCCACATATTACACCCTTCTTACCCCATATTACACCCACATTTTTCACTCCCCTTACTCCATATTATACCCCTTTAACCCCATATTATAACCCTCTTACCCCATAGTATACCCCCTATATTAAACCCCCCTTACCCCATATTACACCCACATATTACACCCCTCTTACCCCATATTACACCCACATATTACAACCCACATATTACAACCACTTTACCCCATATTACTCCCCTCTTAACCCATATTACATCCTTCTTACTTCATATTACATCCACATATTACACCCCCTTACCCCATATTACACCCCTTTAACCCCATATTATACACCCCTTACCCCATATTACACCCATATATTACACCCTTCTTACCCTATATTACAACATCATATTACACCCTTACCCCATATTACACCCATATTACACCCCCCTTACCCCATATTTCACTCATATTACACCCCTTTTACCCATATTATACTCCATATTACAACCCTCTTACCCCATATTATACCCACATATTACACCCCCCTTACCCCATATTACACCTACATATTACACCCCCCTTACCACATATTTCACTCATATTACACTCCTTTTACTCCATATTATGCCCCATATTATACCTACATATTACACTCACATATTACACCCCCGTTACCCAATATTACACCCCTCTTACCCTATATTACACCCACATATTACACCCCCTTACCCCATATTAGACCCCTCTTACCCTATATTACACATAAATATTGCACACACCTTACCCTATGTTGCACCCAAATATTACACCCCCCTTACCCCATATCACACCCCATTAACCCCATATTATACCCCCTTACCCCATATTCCCCATATTACATCCCCCTTACCCCATATTACACCCACATATTACACCCCTCTTACCCTATATTACACCCACATATTACACCCCTCTTTCCCCATATTACACCCATATTACAACCGCATATTACACCCCCTTACCCCATATTACACCCACATATTACACCTCTCTTACCCCATATTATACCCCTATATTACACCCCTCTTACCCCATATTCATATTACACCCACATATAACACCCCTCTTACCCGATATTACACCCATATTACACCCCCCCTTCCCCCATATTACATCACATATTACACCCCTCATACCCTATATTACACCCACATATTACAGTCCTCTTATCCCATATTACAACCACATATTACACCCACATATTACTCCCCTCTCACCACATATTACACCCATATTACACCCCCCTTACCCCATATTACACCCACATTTTACACCCCTCTTACCCCATATTATACCGCCATATTACACCCCTCTTACCACATATTACACTCACATATTATACCCATATTACACCCCTTTTACCCTATATTACATCCCCCTTACCCCATATTACACCCACATATTATACCCCACATACCCCATATTGCACCCATATTGCACCCTTCTTACCCCATATGATACCCCCATATTACACCCCACTTAACCCATATTACACCCCTCTTACCCCATATTACACCCACATTACACTGCCTTACCCCATATTATACCCTCCCTTATTCCATATTACACCCCTCTTACCCCATATTAAACCCACATATTACACTACCTTTACCCCATATTACACCCCTCTTACCCCATATTACCCCCATATTACTCTTCTCTTACACCATATTACACCCACACATTACACCCCCTTACCCTATATTACACCCACATATTACACCCCTTACCCCATATTACACCCCTCTTACCCCGTATTACACCCAAATATTACACCCCCATTACCCAATATTACACCCCCTTACCCCATATTACACCCACATATTACACCCTCTTACCCCATATTACACCCCTCTTACCCCATATTACACCCCTTTTACCCCATATTACACCCAAACATTACACACCCCTTACCCCATCTTACACCTCCATATTACTACACCCACACATTACTCCCCTCTTACCCCATATTACACCCACATATTACACCCACAGGACCCTCACATTCTGTTACCCCTATATTACACCCACGTGACCCTAATAGCCCTCTTACCCTTCTGCAGGCTGAAGACGATGCGAATGAGCTGAATATAAGAGACTGTCTGGAGAACACTCAGTACTGGAGGAATCTCAGGTAAAGGATTATTCATGCTCCCCAATTCCCTGACATGACATATACTATAAATAGAATATAATATAGGATGTTAGGAATAATATACAATATAATGTATAATATGATATTAGTTGATATATATGATATAATGTATAATATATGATATGGGGTACAATATTTGATGTGAGGAATAATATACAATATAATGTATAATATATAATAGGGGGTATAATATATGATGTGAGGTATAATATATGATATTAGATGATATATATGATATAATGTATAATATATGATATTAGCTGATATATATGATATTAGGAATAATATAAGATATAAGGTATAATATATGATATTAGGTATAATATATGATGTGAGTTATAATATATGATAAAATGTATAATATATTATATTAGCTGGTGTATATGATATTATATATTTAATATGATGTGAGGTTTAATATATGATATTTGATGATATATATGATGTGAGGTATAATATGTGATATTAGATGATATATAATGTATGATATATCATATATTATACCTCACATCATATTAAATATATCATGTCATATATTATACCTAATATCATATACATATCATCTAATATCATATATTATACCTCACATCATATATTATACCTAATATTATACCGCACATCATATTAAATATCCCATATCATACAGTGTATTATACCTAATAGCATATATTATACCTCCCATCATATATTATACCCCATATCATATATTATACATTATATCTATATATAAGGTATAATATATGATATGGGGTATAATAT
>WWET01011425.1:0-14842 GCA_011038615.1 Limnodynastes dumerilii
TAGACTTAGGGATAGGGAGTGGAGATGCTTATCTTTCAGAGCACTGTGTTCAGTGCTCCGGAGATCGCTTGCTATGCCTAATCTTGGCATAAGCAATCGATATCCCAGCCAGTTCGGAACTATCGAAATAGCAACAGGGACCCACATTACCCTGATCCTTACCCTAACGCTCCCCTTCCATGACCCTAATCCCCTTCCATGACCATAACCCTCCACATCCTGCATCCTGACCCTAAGGCTCCCCTCCCCACAGCCTAACCCTAAGACTCCTCTACCCCATAGCCTAACCCTAAGACTCTCTTTCCTGTAGCCTAACCCTTACCCTCAGCTTCTATTTCCCTAACCCGAACCCTCCTTTGCCCAGAGCCAAACCCTAATAGTCCCCGGAGATTGTTACTCCCCTCTCCAGCATCTTCTGATACAACGGGGTCCGACGGATTGCGAAAAATGAATAGTTATGTAAGCCAATCGGCATACTTACCCATTTTAAAAAAACAAAATCAATAAAGGCTGCCTTTTTGAAATAGAGACAGACTAAAATCAGTTTTCAGTTTGCAGCAGTGAATTCCACCGGTGTAAAACAAACATTTTTATTCAATACATGGCCTTATTTTAAGTTAAAAATCATCCCTACAGAGAGCTCCATGGCTAACCATTTATACCGCTGCTAAAGCCCTGCTAAAAACCCTGCTGTAGTGCCCTGGGACGCTCCCTGCACCGGAGAGAGTCCCAGGATCTGACTGGCTGTGTTCCGTCACTCCTCCGCAGCCGCAGTCACAGCCGCAGCAACCGCCGCCATTGTACCCGGCCGGACACCGCTGATCACAGCTCCAGCGGTCCTCTACTAGACCACCTGGGTGAGGTTCCACACAGTGGCAAGCGCTGAGGAGCTGACCAGGTGGGCTTTTGCTGGCACGGAGATACACTGATTGGCCGCAGCGCCCGCCATCTTGCCTTACACGTGGTCTGGGAGGCCATATTAGACGGACTGTGAGGGTCTGGCTGCATAGGGGCCCCTTTGATCTCCTTGCAGCATTCATTCTTATCAAGGGGACTGGGTTAGCCTGAGGAGACTATACAATAGAGGGTTGTTTTTTGTTTTTTTTGTTTTGGGGGGTTAATTTTAAGCACCTCACATCTCACCCCCACACTTGCTCCTAAACTAGGCAAGACATAGAGAGAGTGAACTGATAGCTCCCCTTATTTGTGCCATCCCCTGCATCCTTTCAGCACAGGACAGGAGAGGTCTAAGAGAAAAACTATCTACAAACCCTGCTCACGGACGCCACCTAGTGGTTCTCCCATATACTTCTCTTTCAATACTTACCATTAACTCCTGCCAAAACTATAAGCTCACAAAGAAAGTGATTTCTTCCTGCATCTCTATGCTCCGAATGTAAACACCAGTCCTCACGCCGGGCACACTATTCAGTTTACCAGAGCCATCTATTCCACTCACTTCTTTCACATCCTGCATATAATAAAAGTTTGCATACTCATCTGCCAAAATGAACCGCACACAATCTAGAACCAAAAAGACCTCACCCGCTGAAATTACCCACCACTTCACGCGACAAGAACCGCCAGGAGGGAGAAAGGATAATCCGCCCTCATCCCCCATCTTAGAGGAGACAGAGGACAATTCTAGTTCTTTGCTAGCAACTAAGGAAGACATCCTTGGGTTCCAATCGCAACTACAAAGTCAATTTCAAAACCTTTTGACAGACCTGAAACAATCATTTGAATCTGAACTTCAAAAGGCGGTAGCTTCTATTAAGGCGGACATAACCTCATTATCAGCACGAACCACTAAACTGGAGCAAAGACAAGAGAACTTTCTACGTTTTCAACAGGACACAGATAAAGATCTCGAACATATTAGTAGAGAGCTGGAGGAGTTGCGAAATAAAACTGAGGATCTCGAAAACCGGGAACGTCGTAACAACATTAGAATTCGTAACCTCCCGGAGACTATCACTCAAGACGCACTTGAGCCATGTTTACAAGATATATTCTCAGAGTTACTCCCAGACTCCAGCTCTACACCGATACCAATTGAAAGGGTCCACAGAGCTCTCCGCCCGAAGCCAAGTGATAATGATCCACCGCGTGATATCATTCTTCGCTTTCTACGTTTCAAAGACAAAGAACAGATTATGGCGGTTACTAGGAACAAACCGCATGTCCTCCACAACAATGCAAAATTGCAATTTTTCCAGGACTTTTCCCCAGTCACCATCGCTAAGCGGCGGGATCTCCGGGACTTAACCAGGACACTGCGAGACCAAGGGATCCGCTACAGATGGGGATTTCCTTTTAAACTGTTAGTGGAACTGCGAGGTAAAACCATCATCATAAAAGATCCTAGAGAAGCCAGCGACTTTCTCGCGCACCTGCAGGACTCCAGACCAAGAGAACAAGAACCTCCATCCCCAAAACCTGGGAGAGATCACTCTTCATCTCCCCCGCAAGAAAACAGAAAATGATCACCGAAACCACCTTAGCTATATAGATATATGCATATTGTGCTACTTTCTTTTTTCTTTCCTTTTCTTTTTTCCCTTTAGCTCCATCGGTTATTTCTACACGGCAACAGCTGAACGAAAGAGAAAGAACTGTAATGTACCCCTTTTCAAGGGCAAATTTTTTATTTAATTTTTTTCTCTTTTTAGGTATGTTTAACTGTGAATTTAGAAACCATAATTGGACTCTAAAATCTTAATTTCTAGTTATGCATGTGCTTAGCCATGTGTGGTCCCTCACAAAGATCACACCTAGTTCTAGTCTCAGGTTTAATGTTGGTTTAAACACAATGCTTAGAGGTATATTGCCCTTTTTGAAAATGTTTAATACTGTTTTTACACTCCATTCTCCCCCACCCACCTTTTCAACCCACCTGGCTCTGAGCTATTAGATATCTGCCCGGAGTGAACACTCATAAAAGCACTCCCTCCATTACCAGTTACCTTTATTATAGTTGCAAATAGTAATTTTTGTCTGTCCACGTATTTAGCACATTTCTAGTTTATATAACTTTACACGCCCCCAGCCCCACTCCCGATTCCCAGTCGTGAGCACCCTCTGGTTGCTCAGGCATATTAGAACTGACAAGTTCTTTAACTGACAGCACAGTCCTACCCACCTTTGTGGGGAATACTTTGTGTCTGATCCCTTCCTATTACCCCCACCTTTGCCCCTACCCGCCCTCTTTATATTGCTTGGTAGGGGGAGAGTCACCCAGGGTAACCACAACTATCATGCCAGTCTCAATTGCTTCCATGAACGTTAAGGGCCTCAATTCTCCTAAAAAGCGTTCTTTATTGTATCATTCTCTCCGCCAACTTAAAAGTGAAATTGTCTTTTTACAAGAAACACACCTTAGGGGCCCTGACCACCCTACTTTAATGTCCAAGCTATACCCCACAGAGTTTCACTCGACAGCAGCGACTAAGCCCATTTCTTTGACTCCTTTTTTCATATTCTACATAAAATTCAAAAAGGTTTAGTGATAGTTGGGGCAGATTTTAATGCAGTCATGGATATACAGGCAGACCGTTCTCTAGCTACAAATTCCCCACATGTGGTATCCCCAACTCACTGCCTGCTTAAGCATGTTAATGAAACAGGGCTTTTTGATACATGGCAGGCTCTCAACCCCACTACGCGGGATTACACATTTTAGTCCCCGCCTCACAACACCTACTCGCGAATAGACATGCTTTTAGGAGGTAATGGTGCCTCCCCTTTATTGACCGGCGCGAATATCCACACTAACCCGTGGTCTGACCACTCTATTATTACAGCATCTTTTGACTTCCTTGGATCTGCAGGAGTCACAACATGCTGGAGACTAAATGAAACTCTACTTAAACTCCCAGATTTTCAGAACACCATAACAGAGGCCCTTCAGGACTATTTCGAACACAACCTGCAACCCGATATGGACACTCCAGTGGTATGGGAAGCCCATAAGGCTGTTATCAGGGGGAAAATAATAAGCTGTGCGTCTCATCGTAACAAAGAAAGAAAAAATCACTTAGCTCAGCTTACAGCCCAGGTGCAAACTCTAGAATCCACCCATAAATAACACCCCACTAAAGCGAATTACTCAAAACTGCTGCAAATAAAGGGGGAACTTAACAATTTATTATCGGAGAATACTGCTAAATCCTTGCGTCGGGCCAATCAGAGGTTTTATGACAAAAGCAATAAAGCTGACACACTTTTAGCGAATAAACTCAAGACACGTAAGGCTTCTGTAGCCATACAGTCCTTACAGGACGCAAAAGGACAGCTTCAATATGACCCTAGAAAAATCAACAACATTTTTTTTGACTACTATAACTCACTCTATAATCAATCTACATCACTACAAACAAAACCCACCCACTTGCAACCCATCCAACAGTATTTTTCTACTTGTAATCTCCCGCGTATAGATCAGCTAACTTCGGACAGGTTAAGTTCACCCATAGATGAGGAGGAAATCAAAATTGCCTAGCCTCTCAGAAGCCTTCTAAGGCATCGGGACCTGATGGATTCCCAAAGTCTTATTATAAGACTTTTGCCAATACTCTACTCCCTTACTTACAGCTAACTTTCAATTCCATATTAGAGGGGAAATATTTTCATCCTGATACTACTAAAGCTACCATAACGGTTATTCCTAAACCAGGAAAGAACCCAACAGATAGTTCAAATTATAGACCTATCTCCTTACTAAATACAGATTTGAAATTGTTTGCGAAGATTTTAGCAAATCGCCTAAACCCAATTCTCCCCGGGCTTGTTCACCCGGATCAAGTCGGCTTTGTCCCCTCCAGACAAGCACTAGACAATACAAGACGCACAGTTGATATTATTCATCACATAAACAACTCTACTACTCTTTCCCTGGTGCTTGCTCTGGATGCGGAGAAGGCCTTCGATAGGGTGTCCTGGCCTTTCATGAAATCTGCTTTACTAGAATATGGTTTTGGGGGGGCTTTTTTAGACGCTATTTTGGCCCTTTACCACAATCCCTCTGCAACAGTTCTCTCCAACGGTATAATTTCAAACTCTTTTAAAATATCGAACGGGACAAGGCAGGGCTGCCCCTTATCACCTTTAATTTTTGCTCTTATCATCGAGCCATTGGCTAGCAAAATTAGAAATAATCCAGATATATCGGGTGTCCAAATAGGTAATGATGAATATAAGATTGCATTATTTGCCGACGACGTCCTATTAACGGTGTCTAAGCCTCTTATATCCCTGCCAAACCTATTTAGAGAATTATCCGAATATGGGACCATCTCAGGGTACAAAATAAACAACAACAAATCGGAAGCACTATCTTTTTATCTCCCTGAACCTCTTAAAAAACTACTTTATCTAAATTTTGACTTTAACTGGAGAACTGATTCTATTAAATATCTTGGGGTCAAAATTACAAAATCATACCATCAGCTTTATAAGTCCAATTATCCCCCACTTCTCCACCAAATAGAGCAGGATCTGAATTGCTGGACTAAATTATATATCTCTTGGATAAGGACAGTAAAAACCATTATAATCCATAGGCTCTCTAGGGTGTTATACCTTTACCGGTACAGGTTCCCGCTCAGACCCTCACCAATCTCCAAACCCTTTGCAATAAATTTATTTGGAACCACACCAAACCAAGGATTCGGCAGACCGTGTTAGCCAGGAGGGCGATTGCGAGAGGCCTGGGAGTGCCTCTCTTTTCGAGATATTATCAGGCTACCCGACTTAGTCAACTAATGGCCAGGCATTCTACAGCACATACTAAACGATGGGTCGAATTAGAGGACGCACTAATAGGTCACAGTCCGATTGCTTCTCTTCCATGGCTCTCACCTCGGTTGTGCCCCCCCCCCTCTGCATCAACCGTACCAACTGTTAAACTCACACTAAATCTCTGGGACCGTATAATTAAAAAATCTAATTTATCTTCATATCCATCTCCCCTAACATTGGTTAGAATAAAGAATCCGATGACCTATGGGCATCTGCATCATCATCTGTGATATCACACTCACTCCTACAGTGATGTCACAGTGCCTGCTGACAGTATCTGCTGACATCACAGTGGCTGCAGACATCAACTGCTGACATCACAGTGGTTGCCAGTATTGGAAAGAATTAACATTTTGTTGACCTATGGGCATCTGCATCAATGTCTGTGATGTCACCCTCACTTCTATAGTGAAGTCTCAGTGACTGCTAACAGAAGCTATTGACATCACAGTAGCTGCAAAACTCAATGACTGAAAGCAAACAATCATTTCCAGCATTGGAAAAAATGAAGTGTCCAATGAGCTAGTTGCATCCACACCAGCATCTGTGATGTCACACTTTCTCCAGCAGCAATGCCACAGTAGTTGCTGACAGCAGTTGCTGACATCAAAGTGGCTGCAAACATCAATTGCTGACTTCATAGTGGTTGGAAATAATTAAGAGTCTGATGACCTAGCTGCATCAACATCATTGTCTGTGATGTCACACTCACTACTGTAAAATGTCACAGTGGCTGCTGAAAGTAGCTGCTGACATCACAGTGGCTACATAAATCAACTGCTGACATCACAGTAGTTGCATGCATTGGAAAGAAATAAGAATCTGATCTCTTAGGGGCATCGGCACTGCTGTCTGCGTCTCATTTTGTCTGTTGTCTTATTTTTGCAGTGATGTCACAGTGCCTGCTGACAGCAGCTGCTAACAACACAGCGGATGCAGACATCAACTGCTGACATCACAGTAGTTGGAAAGTATTAAAATGATCTAGGGGCATCTGCATCATCGTCTGTGATCACCATCTGCATCATCGTCTTACTACTGTAGGATGTCACAGTGGCTGCTGACATTACAGTGATTGCAGACATCAACTGCTGACATCACAGTACTTGCATGACTTGAAAAGAATTAAGAATCTGATAACCTACGGCATCTGCATCAATGTCTGTGATGTCACACTCACTCCTGCAGAGCTATCACAGCAGCTGCTGACAGCAGCAGCTGACATCACAGTGGCTACAGACATCAACTGCTGACATCACAATAGTTGCCAGCACTGGAAAGAATTAGGAATAGGATGACCTAGGGGCATCCACATCAATGTCTATGATGTCACTCTCACTCCTGCAGTGATGTCACAGTGGCTGTTGACAGCAGCTGTGAAAATCACAGTGGTTGAACATATGAAGTGCTGACATCACAGTGGTTTCAAGTATTGAAAAGAATTAAGAATCTTATGACCTAGGGGCATCCACATCATCATCTGTTATGTCACACTCACTACTGTAGGATGTCACAGTGGCTGCTGACAGTAGCTGCTGACATCACAGTGGCTGTAGACATCAACTGCTGACATCACAGTGGTTGTAAGCATTGGAAAGAATTAAGAATAAAATGACCTAGGGGCATCCGCATATTCGTCTTTGATGTTCCCTTCACTCCTTTAGTGATGTGACAGCAGCTGCAGACGTTAACTGATGACATCACATTAGTTGCCAACATTGGAAAAAATTAAGAATCCAATGACCTAGGGGCATCTGCATCATCGTCTCAGATGTCATACTCACTCCTGTATTAATGTCCCAGTGGCTGCTGACAACAGATGCTGACATCAAAGTGGTTGCAGACATTAACTGCTGATATCACAGTGGTTGCTAGTATTGGAAAGAATTAAGATTCCAATGACCTAGGGGCATCTGCATCATCGTCTGTGATATCACACTCACTCTTGCATTGATGTCAAAGTGGCTACTGACAGCAGCTGTTGACATCACAATAGTAGGCAGCATTGGAAAGAAATAAGAATCTGATTACCTAGGGACATCCACATTATTGTCTGTGATGTCACACTCATTTTTGCAGTGATGTCACAGTGCCTGCTGAGAGTAGCTGCTGACAACACAGTGGCTGCAGACATGAACTTTTGACAGCACAGTGGTTGCCAACATTGGAATTAATTAGTAATCTGACAACCTAGGGGCATCCACATAAACATCTGTAATGTCATTCTCACTCCTGCAGTTATGTCACAGTTGCTGCTGACAGCAGCTGTTGACACCACAGTGGCTGCAGACATCAACTGATGACATCACAATAGATCTAAGTATTGTAAAGAATTAAAAATACAATGACCTAGGGTTATCCGCATCATCGTCTTTGATGTCACCTTCACTCCTTAATTGACGTGACAGCGGCTGCAGACATTAACTGATGACATAACATTGGCTGCCAACATTAGAAAGAATTAAGAATCCGATGACATACCGGCATCTGCATCAACGTCTGTTATATCACGCTCACTCCTATAGTCATGTCACAGTGGCTGCTGACAGCAGCTGCTGACATTACAGTGGATAAAAACAGCAATTTCTTCACAGTGGTTGCTAGACTTCACAGTGGTTGCCAGCACTGGCAAGAATTAAGAATCCCATGAGCTCTTCATCATCATCTGTAATATCACACTCACTCCTGCAGTGATGTTACAGAGGCTGCTGACAGCTGGCTGCACACATCAACAAGTATTGGAAATCATTAAGAATACAATGACCTAAGGGCATATGCATTATTATCTGTGATGTCACACAGTAGCTGCTGACATCACAGTGGCTGCAGACATCAACTGCTGACATCACAGTGGTTGCCAACATTGGAAAGAATTAAGAATCTGATGACCTAGGAGTATCCGCATCATCGTCTGTGATGTCACCCTCTCTTCTTCAATGATGTCACAGAGGCTGCAGACATCAACTCTGACATCACAGTGGTTGCAATTATTGGAATTAATTAAGAATCCAATGACCTAGGGGTATCTGCATCATCATTTGTGATATCACACTCACTCCTGCATGGAAGTGACAGTGGCTGCTGACAGCAGCTGCTGACATCACAGTGGCTGCAGATATCAACTACTGATATCACGTGCAAGTATTGAAAAGAATTAATAATCTGATGACCTAGTGGCATCTGCATTAACGTCTGTTATTTTACCCTCACTCCTATAGTTATGTCACAGTGGATGCTAACAGTAGCTGCTTACATCACGTTGGCTGCAGACATCAATTGCTGGCATCACAGTGGTTGCCAACATTGGAAAGAATTAAGAATCTAATGACCTAAGGGCATATGCATTATCATCTGTGATGTCACACTCACTCCTGTAGGATGTCACAGCGCAGCTGACAGTAGCTGCTAACATCACAGTGGCTGCCAACATTGGAAAGAATTAGGAATACAATGACATAGGGGCATCCACATCATCAGCTGTAATGTCACTCTCAATCCTTCAGTGATGTCACAGTGGCTGCAGACATTAACTGCTGCCATCACAGTGGTTGTCATCATTGGAAAGATTTAGGAATACAATGACATAGGGGCATCCACATCATCGTCTATAATGTCACTCTCGATCCTTCAGTGATGTCACAGTGGCAGCAGACATTAACTGATGACATCACATTGGTTGCCAACATTGTAAAGAATTACTCCTGCAGTTATGTCAGTTATGTCACAATGGCTAATGACATTACAGTGGCTGCAAACATCAACTGCTGAGATCACAGTTGTTGCCAGCATTGGAAATAATTACAAATCTGTTGACCTAGGGGCATCCACATCATCATCTGTGATGTCATACTTACTCCTGCAGTGATGTCACAGTGTATGCTAACAGTAGCTGCTTACAGAACATTGGCTGTAGACATCAACTGCTGGTCCGAGGAACAGGTAAGTTCGGCATCAGCCGCGGAGTTTGTGACACTCCTGCAGTGATGTCACAGTGTATGCTAACAGTAGCTGCTTACAGAACATTGGCTGTAGACATCAACTGCTGATATCACAGTGGTTGCCAACATTGGACAGAATTAAGAATCTGATGACCTAGGGGCATTTGCATCATTGTCTGTGATGTCACACTCACTCCTGCAGTGAAATGACACTGGCTTCTGACAGTAGCTGCTGACATCACTGTGGCTGCAGACATCAACTGCTGACATCACAGTGGTTGCAAGTATTGAAACTAATTAAGAATCTGATGGCTTAGGGGCATCTGGATAAACATCTGTCATGTCACCCTCACTCCTATTGTGATGTCACAATGGCTGCTGACATTAGCTGCTTACATCACTTTGGCTGCAGACATCTACTGCTGACATCTCTTGGTAGCCAATATTGTAAAGAATTAAGAATCCGATGACCTAAGGGCATCCGCATTATCATCTATGATGTCATACTCACTCCTGTAGGATGTCAAAGTGTCTGTGGTTGCCAGTAGTGGAAAGAATTAAGAATCTGATGACCTAGGGGCATATGCATCAATATGTGTTATGTCACCCTCACTCCTATAATGATATAACAGTGGATGTTGACAGTAGCTGCTGACATTACAGTGGCTGAAAACAGCAATTGTTGACTTCACAGTGGTTGCCAGCATTGGAAAGAATTAAGAATCTGATGACCTATGGGCATCCACAACATCATCTGTGATGTCACACTCACTCTTGCAGTTATGTGACAGAGGCTGCTGACAGTAGCTGCTTACATCACATCGCAGAAGCTGCTGACAACTTCTGACAACTGTTGACATCACAGTGGTTGGAAGTATTGAAAACAATTAAGAATCTGATGACCTAGGGGCATCCACATCATCATCTGTGATATCACACTCACTCCTGCAGTTATGTCACAGTGGCTGCTGACAGCAGCTGCTTACATCACATTGGCTACAGACATTAACTTCTGACATCAGAGTGGTTACCAACATTGGAAATAATTAAATATGTGATGACCTAAGGGCATCTGCATTATCATCTGTAATGTCACATTCACTCATGTAGGATGTCACAATGGCTGCTGACAGTAGCTTCAGACATCACAGTGGCTGCAAAAATCAATAACTGACATAACACAATCGTTGCCAGCATTGTAAAGAATTAAGAATCTAATTAGCTAGGGCCATCCATATCAGTGTCTGTAATGTCACACTCACTCCTGCAGTGATGTCACAGTGGCTACTGACAGCAACTGCTGACATCACAGTGGTTGCAGACATCAATTGCTGACATCACAGTAGTTGCCAGCATTGGAAAGAATTAGGAATTTGATGACCTAGGGGCATCCGCATCAACGTCTGTGAGGTCACGCTCATTTTTACAGTGATGTTACAGTGCCTGCTGACAGTAGCTGCTGACAACACAGTGGCTGCACACATCAACTTCTGACAACACAGTAATTGCCAGCATTGGAAAGCATTAGGAATCTGATTACCTAGGGACATCCGCATTGTTGTCTGTGATGTAACACTCATTCCTGCAGTGAAGTCACAGTGACTGCTGACAGCAGCTGCTGACATCACAGTGGCTGCAGACATAAACTGCTGACATCACAATGGTTGTAAGTATTAAAAAGAATTAAGAATCTGATGACCTAGGGGCATCTGCGTCAACGTCTTTTATGTCACCCTCACTCCTATAGTGATGTCACAGTGGCTGCTGACAGCAGCTGCTGACATTACAGTGGCTGCAAATGTCAATTGCTGACTTCACAGTGTTTGCAAGCATTGGAAAAATATTAAGAATCTGATGACCTATGGGGATACGCATCATTGTCTGTGATGTGACACTCACTCCTGAAGTGATTTCACAATGGCTGCTGACAGCAGACGCTTACATCACAGTGGCTACAGACATCAACTGCTCACATCACAGTAATTGTCAGCATTGGAAAGAATTAGGAATCTGATTACCTAGTGGCATCTCCATCAACGTCTGTGATGTCACCCTCACTCCTACAGTAATATCACAGTGGCTGCTGACAGTAGCAGCTGATATCACAGTGATTGCAGTCGATGCTGGAAGAGATTGGGCATCTGCCACAAGAGTTAGAGGATTATCTCTTACCTTTATGGTGGCCCTCTCTCCTGGTCTGACCGTGAGTATGTCTCTCAGCAGCTCTTCACAGCCTCTGGAGAGAGATGATGTCTCCTGATATATTATGCTCCTTACAGACCTTTTAAGCTCCTAGAAGAGACAGTAGACATGTTGTCATAACCTTTACTGTCACATGATTTAGGGTTCGACCTGTCTGTGTATGCAAGCGCTTCTTTACGTGATGCCTACAAGACTCATAACTTGGCCACTGTATTATGGGTCCCTTTGTATGCTGGCAGCTCTGAGACACTTCACCTATGTCTGCATGTTTCCCATTCTCCAGACCCTCACACCTTCTGTTACTAGTACTGAAATAAACATAATACACTGTACTTATATGCTGATCTCTTACTAGAATGATATGTTTGGACTTTGGAAGAATGTAGCAAAGATTCAACATAAATTGATGAGTTTCTATTTCTTCCTTCTGGGATATCTCGAAGGGGAGAAACATAAGGCAGTATGAGAGCTGTGCTTAATGACATGATTTATGCAAATAGTGTCCTGATGCTCCACCCCCTGTCCATCAATACTACTATTCATTCATAGGAAAGTAGGATTTCCAGTTCAGATAGACGGGGGCAGAGCTAGCATAAACTTGTGGCCTAAAGCGCAATGTGGGATATTTTCTGCTGTCTCGGAAAACCGGGAGAAATGCCTGAATTTTGAGTCTCCCCTATATTCTGGGAGAGTCATCAGCAATCATCTAACTGTGCAAACCTCTGTAAAAATGTATGACAGCTCATAGTAACCACATCTCAATATGTCTAGCGTAAATTTGCATACCTTTTTAGATGTTCTGTGGAATAGGAGCCTGTGTACAACCAGCACATATAGTATGACCCCGAGGCTCCATAAATCCACCTCGGGGCCTTCATATGCTATGCCATTCATCAGCTCTAAAGCCATAAATGCGGACGTGCCAGAAAAGCTTTTGAGCATTGCTGAGCCTTGTAGTTATATCAGTGTCAGCATGTTAAGCCTTCTAAACATGCTGCGCTGTCTCCAGTGTATGAAAAAAAAACTACATTGTGAAATAAACATACCCAAATACATAAAAATACCTGTGTGGCTAAAATAAATATTTACACTGTATAATAATGCTCCCTAATGTGTTAAATTACCTCTGGTGGCAACTGTGTTTTATATTAAATGTGTTTTAACACTTTCACACTCACCATTAAGCTGTCATCATTCTTGGGACGAGTTGCTTGGAGTTTCTTTCTTCTTTGCAGGTCATCTTCTCCAGTTGCTTGTAGAATCTGGTCCGGTTGCTTGAAGATGCTGATCTGGTCCTCTCTTCTGCTCTTTGGCCTCTTCCGACACTTGCCCCGGCGACATGCTCCTTCCTCTTCTTCAGCGCCGCTCCTAATGACCATTCGGTCACTAGAGGGCAGTCTTTTATAAAAAATATGATGTCATTTACATTAGGGGGCTCTAGGAAGCGCTCTAAAGTTTATGAAGTCATCATTACTATAAAAGATTTATTCAAATCACCTTTAGTGAAAACCGCGATTGCTATTTTTTTTATTTAAATTTTTTGTTCTGTACATACGAAGATCTGGGAGTCCACACGCAAGAGGAAAGCGAACTCCCATGCCACTCCCCGCTCACATGCGCACTTTGGACTAGATATGTGTGCTTAACCATACCTTAAGTCCACCAAATGGATCAGTGTTTATTTGCATGCAGATCAGTACGGAAGTGCCTAATGCTGCCCACACTGCCTTATAAGCATGCCTAACCCTGGCCCACTTGCAGGGATCTGGCATACAGATGTCATGGGATGCCCTGTGATGTACAAATCTCAAGGAGATTCATAGCATAACATCTGCCACTAATAATGTCTGGATCCTGCCCTTGATCTTTAGGCCACAATCTGTCTATTAGGCTATAGCAAAAAGCAAAGGGAATATAAAGCTCAACTGAAACCCTCTATGCAGCTTATACCACAGACCAGAGCTATCAACAACATCCAACATTAAATGTACACAAAAATTCTATAGTAATAGCGCTGAGGGTGTGAAACACAATAGGGAATCACAAACAGGAAGAAGGCAAAATGAATAGCACTATGTAACTTCATATAAAGACAAAAATTATTGCCCTTATAAATAATGTCTGTGATATCACCATCACTTCTACAGTGAAGTCCCAGTGACTTCTGACAGCAGCTGCTGACATTACAGTGGCTGCAAACATCAATTGCTGACGTCACAGTGGTTGCCAACATTGGAAATAATTAAGAATACGATGACCTAGCATCCACGTCATTGTGTGATGTCACACTCCCTCCTGCAGTGATGTCACAGTGGCTGCTGACAGCAACTGCTGACATCACAATGGCTGCAAACATCAACTGCTGACATCACAGTAGTTGCCAGCATTGGAAAGAATTAAGAATCTGATTACCTAGAGGCATCCGCATTGTTGTCTGTGATTTCACACTCATTTTTGCAGTGAAGTCACAGTGCCTGCTGACATTAGCTGCTGACAACACAGTGGCTGCAGACATCAACTGCTGACATCACAGTGGTTGCCAACATTGGAAAGAATTAGGAATCCGATGACCTATGGACATCCACATCAACGTCTGTGATGTCACTCTCACTCCTGCAATGTCACAGTGGTTGCTGACAGAAGCTGCTTACATCACAGTGGCTGCAGACATCAACTGCTGAGATCACAGTGGTTGTAAGTATTGGAAAGAATACAATGACCTAGGGGCATCTGCATCATTGGGCCTGATCCAGAGCTACGACCGCGTCCAATTTTACGCTCGGTATGAGCGTAAAACCGTATGAAAAAACGCATTGCGCATGCGTAAGTCGTATTAAATATGACGTCTGTATACGCTGTAGCGATCATAAGCTTTAAACTGGGAAAGTTCGTATCAGAGGGCG
>WWET01011428.1:0-13293 GCA_011038615.1 Limnodynastes dumerilii
GCATATACATACCCTGCTAGTTTTCACTAGTCTCTAAAGGCATATACATACCATGCTAGTCTTTACCACAAATAAAGAGATGAAGAAATAATCTATAATCAGATAATAACACATGTAGCTAATCAATTATATCCCTTAATTTATAGATTCCAAGATATATCCTTGGGAAAAGATATATATCATGTCATGGATTATGATAAATAAACATATACTGCTACATATGATTGTATTCAAAAACAAGCAGGGTAACTATGTTGGTAAGTACCAGTAAAAAGCTGGTGTTACGATAGATAAGGGGAAAGGGACATTTATCCCAAAAAAGGGGTGTAGATGACTTGTTCATTCAAACCCTTAGGAGATGTTGTGTCCAAAAGGTAAATCCATTTAAGTTCTTTTTGTAATAAGATTTTATTAGTAGTGTTCGTTATAGCTACAATCAAGTGCCGTGATATATTCAACAGGTGTGGTGATTTGAATACCATTGGCTGCTTGCCTCTTAAAAATCCACCTCCGGCAGACACCTGTGCACACCACCCCCTGGAAGAAGTATTTCACGAAACGCGCGTTGGGAGTAAACATTTGGCTGTCCTGGTGCACCGGGCCATGCCGTTGCATGTCAGCTATTGAGGATCTGTATGACCGTGAGACTTGTGGGTAGACGCAGTGCAGGGTGAGTTCCTTTCCCGGGAATGGGAGAAGCGAAACCGTGAGGTTTCTATGGGCTCTGGACCAGGGAAAGCTTTGTATCTTCTTAGTTAGAAGTCTCTGTGTACTTTACAATTCTGATGTATCTCCACCCTGCCTGCCAATATGGCTTACTAATAGCTGAGCTTATATATATGCACTTTTGCAACATTTGTTGATTGCTTTGTTTTGCTTTTCTTTGCTCCGATGCTACATTTGTGTCAATATGGTTATTATTTTTGATACTGCCATCGTGGCTAAATTATAGTGCTTTTCATATAAAACTTCATTGCTATAGTTGCCAAATATATTATATCATCTTGTTTCTATTAATTGCACTGATTTTTTGGTTGGTATTTCCATTTGATAATGCTGATGATATAAATAATCCCACAAGCCACGTGTAGATGAGATATTTTTGTATTTGACCTGACTGCAATTATCTCTTATTATTCGTATGTTGTGTGTCTTGTTACATTTTTATCTGAAAGAATTTGAATAAAAATTACCTTTTAATGTGTACAATAGAATCACTACTAATTTATAATACAATCGGTGTGCATCAAAGACGGGTTATTTCTCTGGGATTCTGTTTAGCTGGTTTCCTAATTTGCATATTATTACTATTTACCCAACAAATAGCACCCGTCATCTTATACTAGTGCGGCCAAATCTCCTCGTTGTGTATCTATAGCTAAGTGGATTATCTCGTGTGAAATCCTATTTTATATCTTGACCTGCACAGTTTCTTATATAAGGTATTGTTGTCTGGTTTTGTATTTGCATACTTATATGTATTATGGCTAATTTTAGCCTGAGTCAAGAGTTGTCTGACAGGCAGACTAGCTTTAAACGGAATGTGGATGATTTCTTCCAAGATGGACCGGAGACTAATAAGAATGATAGTGGGTGGTCCAATAATTTATTTCTATTATGTAAGGCTTTGATCAGGCAGACCAAGACTTGGTGGAATTTAACTACAAATAGGAATTATATCAAGCAGAAAATCACACCAAGAGGTCTGAGACCTTGTATTTTCCCAGCGTTCGATTTAATATCGGACAATTTACGTGATGAATGGCATAACACTTTACTAACATGTTCAGTTGGTTTGCTAAATGTCCTCATCAAACATGATGAGTGTCTAATGATTGAGATTGAACAAGAGATAACTGACTTGACAGAAGCATTAAAATTGTTTGAGGGTGATGAAGCCTTTCAGTTGGCTTTTTCTAAATGTAAAAGTGAAATTTTAGATCTTGAACAAAAAGTGGGTGAAGTAAAAAGGGATAAATTTACCCGTGATAAAGCAGATTTTCTTAATAATCGGGTTTTCACTTGGCGTAAGAAATATAGACGCCAACAAGTTAACAAATCAAGAGGAAGAACACCCACCTCTTCTTTCTCGGAGGTTAAGTCACAGGGGGAGGATGATTCTTCCTCTGAAAATAATATGGCTTCTCAAACTAATGTTGGAAATATCAGAAATGTCAACTTTCCCCTTTTTTTAGACAGGGATCAACAGAACCAACGAGGAATAAATACAAGATCAGGCGGGGGAGGAAGCAAAAGGGGTGGCTACAACAACAGGTCCACCAGAGGACGTGGCAGAGGTGGCTGCAAATAGGTCAGATGGCTGATGACTCACTTCAAGTGGTCAACTTATCTGATAGACAACTTAATAACTATCACCTTCATGTCCTTTCTAAGGGATTATCCTTCTCCCCTTCAACCAAAATGAATCCCTTTGAATGGGAAAGGATTTAAATCTCTATATTCGTAAATTGGCTCTTTACAAAATGTACAACTCAAGGGAAATTATACAAGATGTGCCCTCAGATCTTTCCCCCAGAGGTGCTAATACTGAGGAATTACTTTTAGATCAAGATGATCTTAATGCACTTGACATACTTGAGGATCTATCTGGGGAAAAACATCTTACTTTTAAACCCTTAGTGGCAAAATCAACCTTTTTTCCAGATATTAATACATTTCCAGTTCTGCAGGTCTTTAGATCCCTAGTATCGAGGGACTTTGATGAGCTTTATCGCAATTCAAAAAAGAAGAGGTGGCCATTTAATCTAACGAAAGAAGAATGGGGAGCCCTGAAAGAGATGGAAGGATGGGAAGTCGTCATCTTTAAACCATCTGACAAAGGTGGGAATATTGTTATTTGGAGGAGATCAGATTATATTTTAGAAGCTAAAAGACAGCTCAGTGATGAGCTGTGTTATAAAAAGCTTCATTTCAATCCTGTGGGAGATTTTGTCCAACAATATAACACGTTGATTGAAACTGCTAAATTAGATGGCGTCATCTCCGAATTAGATTTTAAGTTTCTGTCGTGTAAAAATCCTAAAATCGCAACATTGTATTTATTGCCCAAATTACATAAAGATATGAATAGACCACCAGGCAGGCCAATAATATCAGGCCAGGATTCACTGACAGAAAGGGCAAGTCAATTCGTGGACAATTACCTCAGACCTTTCGTATTGACCCTACAATCTTATCTGAGGGACACAATCTATCTTTTGGCTAAACTTAATGATTTAAAAGTAGGACATGACACAGTGTTGGCGACATGCGACGTGGAGTCGCTGTATACCAGCATCAGTCATGATGCTGGTATAGAGGCAGTTAAATATTTCCTGGATATGCAAGCCACTAATGGCCTTCACCCTTTTCTTCTGAGGCTTCTTCGCTTCATTCTAACTAAGAATTTTTTTACGTTTGACAACGCGTTTTACCTTCAGGTTCGGGGGACGGCTTGCGCTCCCACCTATGCTAATTTATATCTTGGCTGGTGGGAGCACGAGGTGGTCTTTACCGAGGCCCACGAGGACTACACTTCGCATGTCCTCGTGTGGCTTCGGTACATAGACGACATTTTCGTCCTATGGCAGGGAGACCCCGACCTGCTGGTTTTATTTTTTGAAGTCTTGAATATAAATTCTTTGAATCTGCATTTAACCTATCAAATGGATTCATGCCAGATAGATTTTTTGGACGTGACAATTAAAATAGGCCATACTGGCATGATTGAAACAGATCTTTTTAGAAAGTCAACTGCTACGAATAGCATTTTGCATTCATCAAGTGCCCACCCTCCGTCCACTTTAAATGCCATCCCAAAGGGCGAGTATATTCGGGTCAGACGTATTTGTTCATCTATTTCAGACTTCAAGAAACGCGCTAATGATCTGTCAACACGACTGATTAGTCGAGGATATAACACCAAACTTTTGTCTAGATCATATCAGAATGTCAAACATACTAATAGGGATCAATTGATTTATCCCAAGAAAAGGCAGAATTCCCCTAAAACTACAGTCAGATTTGTGGGAAATTACTGCAGGGAAGCTTCATGCCTAACTGGTATTATAAACAAACATTTTCATGTTTTACAGTCAGATCATGATTTAGGAGGAATCCTGGGGAACAAAGTGGATATGAGCTGGAGGAGAGCCGGTAATCTTAAGGACAAGCTAGTCCACAGCTTTCTACAATCCTCATCGCATCCAGCCTTGTCACTTAGTGGATCCTATCCATGTGGCGAATGTAAGGCCTGTCACCACATGGATAAAACAATAAGAATTGTGGACAGATTTGGCCAAACATACAATTTAAAAACATTCATGAATTGTAATAGTACTAACGTGATATACTGCTTGTCATGTCCATGTGGCAAGCAGTATATCGGAAAAACCTTTAGGAAATTCAAAACTCGCCTGTTAGAGCATATCGGTTCAATCCGACATAGCTCTACAGACGTGCAAAAATTTAAAAAGCTTACACCGGTTGCTCGCTATTTTCTCCTTAAACATAAATGTGATCCTAAGGGCCTTAGAGCCTTTATTGTGGAAAAGATTAGTACCAATCTCCGAGGTGGTGATGTAAATAAAATCTTATTACAAAAAGAACTTAAATGGATTTACCTTTTGGACACAACATCTCCTAAGGGTTTGAATGAACAAGTCATCTACACCCCTTTTTTGGGATAAACGTCCCTTTCCCCTTATCTATCGTAACACCATCTTTTTACTGGTACTTACCAACATAGTTACCCTGCTTGTTTTTGAATACAATCATATGTAGCAGTATATGTTTATTTATCATAATCCAACATCCTTTATATTTAGATAATTATTATTCTTTGGCATACAATGACATGATATATATCTTTTCCCAAGGATATATCTTGGAATCTATAAATTAAGGGATATAATTGATTAGCTACATGTATGTATATGCCTTTAAAGACTAGTGAAAACTAGCAGGGTATGTATATGCCTTTAAAGACTAGTGAAAACTAGCAGGGTATATATATGCCTTTAAATGGGGATGCTTTTAAATGAGGATGCATTTCTTTATTGCCTTTCTGCTGTCATATTTCTTGACTCTTTAAAACAACCTAAAACTATTTAAACCAGACTTACATTGAACATATATCTCTCTTTTAACTTTATTTTTGTTCTTATTTATATTCCTTAGTAGTGTTCGTTATAGCTACAATCAAGTGCCGTGATATATTCAACAGGTGTGGGGATTTGAATTCCATTGGCTGCTTGCCTCTTAAAAATCCACCTCCGGCAGACACCTGTACACACCACCCCCTGGAAGAAGTATTTCATGAAACGCGCGTCCGGAGTAAACATTTGGCTGTCCTGGTGCACCGGGCCATGCCGTTGCATGTCAGCTATTGAGGATCTGTATGACCGTGAGAGTGCAGGGTGAGTTCCTTTCCCGGGAACAGGAGAAGCGAAACCGTGAGGTTTCTATGGGCTCTGGACCAGGGAAAGCTTTGTATCTTCTTAGTTAGAAGTCTCTGTGTACTTTACAATTCTGATGTATCTCCACCCTGCCTGCCAATATGGCTTACTAATAGCTGAGCTGAGCTATATGCACTTTTGCAACATTTGTTGATTGCTTTGTTTTGCTTTTCTTTGCTCCGATGCTACATTTGTGTCAATATGGTTATTATTTTTGATACTGCCATCGTGGCTAAATTATAGTGCTTTTCATATAAAACTTCATTGCTATAGTTGCCAAATATATTATATCATCTTGTTTCTATTAACTGCACTGATTTTTTGGTTGCTATTCCCATTTGACAATGCTGATGATATAAATAATCCCACAAGCCACGTGTAATTGAGATATTTTTGTATTTGACCTGACTGCAATTATCTCTTATTATTCGTATTTTGTGTGTCTTGTTATATTTTTATCTGAAAGAATTTGAATAAAAATTACCTTTTAATGTGTACAATAGATTCACTACTAATTTATAACACAATCGGTGTGCATCAAAGACGGGTTATTTTTCTGGGATTCTGTTTAGCTGGTTTCCTAATTTGCATATTATTACTATTTACCCAACAGATAGCACCCGTTATCTTATACTAGTGCGGTCAAACCTTCTCTTTGTATACATCGCTATTGCATATTTAACATTTATATGGTAATTTCACAATTGTTATCTATCATTTACACTATATTACTGTCATAATTAGATTTATGGAGGTATGTGTGCATATAAATTTGATTATTTAGTGGAGTAGGAAATAAATATCTTTATATGAGTTTATTTCACTTTGGGGGATTTATGATCTAGATTAATGTTAGATGTATGCCTCCCATGAATGGGGCAGCATAGCAGCTATAAATAACTTTGGAGAGATCATCTTTAGAACCCGGTAGCTCTATTATCGGGTGAGGAATGTTTTGGTGAAAAGCTTGTGAAACTTGGGAAATAGGTGATTTTGATGATCTATTATTGATTATCTGCATGTTCCCAAACACCGAATGGGGTCAGCCCCCTTTTATGTTTTTATGCGGTTCTGTATTTATACAATTTATATCTTTTATCATTTCCTCTAAAACTATTTATTTCTTGTATTGTGTAAGAGATATATAAATATGGACAGAGGGAGAAGGTCCCCTCAGCTTTTACATTGGGATTAGGAAGAGTAATCCTTTTAAAGGAGGAATCATATTGATAAGGCATCGACTATTTAAACCCCACACGTACTGGTATCCCACACCTTGAGAAAGACTTATTGTCAAAACGCGTAGGCTGGGAGAGCAGTCATCGTCACGGAAGGACATTGCTGTTGGTATGTCCTCACTTTTTCACTTTGTTTTTTGGGCTGTTTAGACCCTTGTTTATATTCCATCTTTGAGTGAGTGATTCCCTAATAATGTGAGACCACCATTACTTGAAAATGTTTTTATCTGAGTACTGGATAAAATAAACAATTTTTTAATGAAATTGGAGTTCATGGTGTACTTAGAAATGTAAAGACCTTCTGTTTAGCAAGGATGTACACACAAGGTAATGAACAATAGATAAGTATACCAGTATGAACCCCAAAACGCAGGGAGTATAGGAGGAGGATGGAACTAGCACTGGAGGCGTTACAGGCTGCTCTCCTAATCAGAGAAGATATACTAACGAGGAAACTGCTACACAGGCAGAACTTGTGTACTACAAGTCCCAGGATGGAATAAAGGACTGTGCTGACAGAATGAATAACAGCACACAGCAGGTAAAGACAGGTGAAACAGTCTACCAATACTAACACTGTAAGCTGGGATATACAGCGGAGCAATGGCTCGATACACACTGGAGATGACACACACTCAGTGGAATACATGTACAGTAGAAACACACTGGAGATAACAACTACACAGTGGTACAACAGACTGGCGGCTACACACTTGAGCAAGATGGCAAATGCTATGAGGAGATGATACACAGGGGAACTAACAATGAGCTCCACACACTGCTAGATTACAAAAGCAGGTAACGCACACAACACGTGGCAGATCAAACACTCACCCGACAGGACGGAGCAATGTGAGATGGTAAACACATGCACGCCCCACTCAGAAGTGGGGAAGAGACCGGGACCTGTCCGGGGCTGAGGCCGCCAGCGGGAGTAGCGAACTACTCTCGCCGCGCACCTCACCACACAGGGGGTCAACAATAAGACAGAGGGTACGAGGGAAGCAAGGGGGTACACACCAGGAAAGCAGGGTATCAGGATAATGCAAGAAGTAAACAAAGCACTCAGACAGCCAGCTAGCACGATCAGGAACCAGACGCTATAACCGACACCTGTGGAAGTGAGCAGGGAGTATTTAAGGAGGGATCCTCCAATCACAAGGCAACCCTGACACACCTCCACAGGTGATTACCTGACAGCTGGGGAAAAGGGAGCACATAGAACCTAAGCCTGCTAGATCCTGCCAGTGCAACTACTACGGAGTGTAACAATGGTGCCAGGATCAATGGAGGGAGGAGTGTGAGGGGGAGATGCGTAAGGGTTGCCGCTCACTGGAGGTGTGAGGTAATGGTAATTCAGCAGGCTGAAGAGGCTTAGGGTTCTGTGTAAAGCCCCTTTAGTTCTACTTTCAGCCCCAATGTCCAGCTCATGGGGAGTGCAGGATTTTTGGCAGGAGGGAAGTATTGACTTGCGACCAGTAGTAGAGAGTGTCCTCAAAGAAGGGGGGGAAGGAGGCAGCCTGAAGCCAGGCTTAGGGGTTGAGTGAGCCCTGACTTGGGAGATGGGGGAGGTACTCAGGCAGCTGTGCCTCCAGCCTCAGGTATTGCAGACAGTCTCTCTCCCGCTGGGGATGCCGGAATGCCAATCAGCCACAGCAACAGGGTCAGCCTGAGAGACAGGAGCTCAGTGTGTTGCAGCGGTGTCCATGATGGCAGCAGGACCGTGATGCACGTGGTATCAGGGGATGCCACCAGTGGGATGCAGTAGTGTGGCAGTTCTGTGTGGACCTCTCCCGCAAGACAGGGGATCTCCTGGTGTTGAGAAGCGCCACAGTGCCTGGTCCCCGGGAAACCCCTTTTTGCGATGCAGCGGCGGGCTGAGAGCCCCGTGGATCAGGGAGATCCAACCTCCAAAAGGTGCCCATCTGGTTGGCTGCGCAGGGTCCGGGTGAGGGAGAATGGGACCAATGCCTCTTATGGTGCCCCTATATTGCTTAACTGAGAGGGGGCCAGTGTTTTTAGGCTTTTCATAAGGCTTTTTAGCCGTAGCCCTGCGGGTGCACGTCTTTCTCCCACAGACCGGAACCGGAAGCCTCTTTATATTTGCTATTTTTGCTGGTTGTGCACCGGAGTGTCTTTTTATTATTATGTACTGAGTGCCATCCTTGCAACTGCATTATATATATAATATATATATATACATATACAAATAATATATATAATATATATACAAAATGGAAGTGGCTCAATCAATTTATAGTTAAATTCAAACAGGTGCATGAAAGGCAGGAGTAATCTGCTAGCAACAGAAACAAAGGATATAGAAATGCCCCAGCAACACTGCCATTAACAGACTATACCATTCTATCTATAAAAAAAACCGCAGGTTTGCATTAACCTATAAATTGATCTCAGCAACTTCCTTTTTATGTGTATGCCATTTAGCCCCAAGATATGTTATTAATTATGCCTTTCAGAAATTTGGTATAGTACTTCCTTACAATCTTACCCATATTCCATGAATATCACCTGACAGTTATCCAAGTACCACCAGTGATATTAGTACCGCTGGTTGAGAACCCCTGCCTTAGAGGACTTCCTGATTCATTTAAATAAAAGTAATCTAAATCTGGAATTCACCACAGCAGTTAGCAAAAAAAATAATAATCAAAAAGAGATTTTATTACAGAAAAAGTATGAAACAGGACTGATTGATAAGGTATTTAGTGAGGGAACAGAAAAGAGATTAACTGTTGAGTTTCAAGAAACAGCAATCTGAGATGGAGAAGAGCACAAATGTCGTGTCACCCTTTAATACAGAATATGCTGATTTGCAGTTCTGATTAAATGGTTTATTAGCACATCCTTAAAAGGGCCACGAATCTGAGAGGAATACTTCCTGACAAACCAAAAGTAATTTTAGAAAAGTCCCTAATTTAAAACAAAAGTTAGTACCCAGTACACTTAAGACACATAAGAACAAAGGGAAGAACTGTCTTAGGAGGGAGGAAGGGTTTTTTACTTTTGTAGTCAGAGCAAACCATGCCACACCCCCAAAAAACACAGTACCAAACCTATTAAATATTTTTGGGGAGGAAGGGAAACTTACAAAATCAGAAACAAAATTCCATGCAACAGTACAAATTATGTATATATGATTACTTGACCGTGCAAATTAAAATGTATAAGGACCACAAGGAAAATAAAGACCAGAATACAGGAACACATCAGAAACAACATAAAGGTAGAAATCAATCATAGCCTGTCAGATCACTATAAAAAGATGCACAATCAGGATCCATCAACTCTGAACTTTTATGCCATTAAACACAGGGATTGGAGAAGGGAGATCATGATATAAGACTTAACCAAGCTGAAACCAAATAGATTTTAATTTACACACCCAAACTCCAGGAAGATTGAATATAGACTTTGAACTTGTGAGATTTCTTTAGTCTCATGGCCACGGTTTATTATGTGTACAGTAATAGCAGGTTATTGAACATGCCAGTTGCTACGCCTTACACACTTGTGCTAATGCAGAGGGGTTTTTGTTTACTAGCAAAAGGATACCTAAGGCATGGGTAATATGCTATATTTCTCTGGTCAGTGGTCTCGGTCATTCTCTGCAGTGCAATGAGTAAGGAATAAATGTGAAATAAGATAACTTAGAGAACTTATAATGTACAATGATGACACGTAGGAAGGTCTGATTCTTGCAGCATAGAAGAATATATCCCATTTAGATTGCATTAATCGTGTCTGATTGGGGTCATTAGCCTGGGGTCAGGGTGGGTCCTCCTCAAACAACTTGAACTTTGGCTTTTCTCTGATGGAGGCATTCCACTTCCGAACTGTGCTCTTGGTGGAAAAGGAAATGGTGGACAACTTATTTTGGTCCTCATCCAGCTGCCTGGCTGTACTCTTAGGAGTCGGCACCCTTACTGTATTCCAAGTAGTCCATGGAGTACCTGCCATCTTCTTCTGCGATGACCAGGATAAAGCACTGACCCCAGAAAATCTCATCAGCCAGGTAGGACATCCTTGCTTGAGTGGTGATGCCCATATCCACCACACATTCCAGGATGACGATGATCTCCAGGTCTTCACGGTGGGTGAGGTCAACGACTGAGATCTCATTCAGTGGACTGTCCTTATTAATGGTGTGACATATAATGAGTATAATGAGCGGAAACACCAGGAAGATTCCATCATTGCTTACAGGATTCTCCATTTGGATTTCAATTTGATTGAGCCGTAGAACTTCCCCTTCCTGGCTGCTGGACTTCATCAGTGCCACTATCCATATGCAGGTGGTGAAGATCATGCTCTTTGTCAAGTCCCCAACCCTAAACATAAAGCAGAGCTTTCCATTCTTGAGGGCAATCATGGCGTACTTGCTGAAAATGAGGGTCTCAGCCCTGCTGTGGGCTTGAGCGATCTTCATAAAGATATAGCCCAGCCTGATGATGTTACTGACCAAATCCACAATGTTCTGGACAATGAGAATCAGGATGACTGAGGGACATTCTTCTGTGATCATTCTCCCACTAAACCCAATGGTTACCTCGACCTCGATGGAGAAGAGGAAAGCAACCGTGAAGGACTGGACACTGGTCACACAAGGCACAAAATCTTCTTCATTGTTGTCCAGATCCCACTGGGCATAGGCAATGAGCCACCATATCATCCCAAACAGTAGCCAGGTGCAGAGGAAGGACAAGATGAAGATGAGGAGGGTGTAATGCAACTTCAGGTCCACCACGGTGATGAAGACGTCCAGCAGGAAGCAACCCTGCTCCCTGATGTTCTTATGGCCACAAAGCGGTCTCTCCTCTCCTTATCTTTGTACCTGGGCTCATTAAGGTCTTTTGCCATGTGGGTGATGAGCACACACACCTCAGGAATGATGCCCTTCCTGGATAACATGGCCCTCAGGGCAGATGGGGGTAGAAGCAAAGTGAGGGTCTGCTCGACTGCCTCCCATCCTTGCAGTAAGCTCCATCTGTCCACACCAATCACAAGGCACAGAGAGTTGAGGTGAAGGGCTCAGTCAGCAGCGGCCTGGGGGTCAACAGCAATGCATAATGGGCCATAGATCCTCTCTGGTACCTGGGAGCATCGGCTAAGCCCGGCACCCCCGGAGTGATAGCAGATCAGGTTCGGAGCGGCCGGAACACTGGATGCTACTGCAGGGACTGCATAAACATTAACTGTATTTTTTATTTTAATTGTATTTGTTCTTAAGATTATAAAAACACATTTTTTGGATCATCATTGTGTGAAGTTAGATTGTAATAGAGTAGAATCCCTTTAGCTATATACCAACGGACCTTAAAGCAGATAGATAGATAGATAGATAGATAGATAGATAGATAGATAGATAGATAGATAGATAGACTTTTAGAAATAAAATCACTTGGTTGACTATTTAGAATTTTTATTAATATAGTGATTCTAATGGCAGTGTTGCAGTGATTCTTTCATACATTTGTTTGAGGTTCTAGTAAGTAGTTGATGCCCAGAGAAAGCGGCTATGGTGAAACAAAGTATACCGCTGGCAAACAAGGGTATAGGTTACGCTGTATAAGAACTAAAAAGGGGAGCAATATCCCATTCGGTTACAGCTGGAAAAGTTACTTTACCATTGGTCCATATAATGGATGGATCGTGGTTCCCGTAACTCACTGCTCTAAATCATTTTTATTGCAGTCCAGGGATAGAGCTGGAAAACTCTTTCCACAAGGCATGGCTGTATATGATGCAGCGGAGGCCACCTGCTGTTCAGGCTCCCGTGGAATCGAAGACCGACTGTATGGAGGTTGGTATGTAAAGCAGCTAATCCCGTGCAACACAAATTGTTTGCCATCGGTATACTTTGGATGAACCCCATTTTACTCCTAAACAAGGAGTTTGCTTGGCAAACTTGAACAGTTTAACAGGACATTAATACTTCTACCCCACTGGATATCACTCTGCACCCCAGGTCCTAATTATCAAATCCCTTCTCACCATTCGCTCTACAATTCATTGGTTATATTACCGGCATCCCATGCATATTTTAACATTGTACATTTGTGTTTGTTTTTATACTGTGCCTCTAAGCTTACCTTTCTTAGTATTTACTTATTCTATGTTTAATAAATATTCTGTGTTTTACATATCTCCCTTAAGGGAGAGGAAGCAAGACTCTCCCCACATACAGCTGCTGAATTTTTTATATCACTCATCCTAGGTGCACCTGGTGCCACCTGTTTCTTTTCTTTATCTGCCACAATTAAGCTTGTAATCATGGCAAATGAACCCTTTAAAAATCACCTTACATCGCTGGAGATTATTAAAAAACATTTTTTTTGTTATTTCCAAAAAAAGGCATAATTTAAAATGGCTGACTATATATACGCTCTGGCGCGATATCCTTTGATCCTCTTTGTTTTTTTTTTTATTTCAGAGCATGGGTAACAGTAACTCTGCAACACCTTTGGCTATGTCTCTGCCTTCAGTCCATATTCATTCCTTACTATTAGAGGCATATTATGGGGAATACAGGGCAGGGATGGACAGCATAGTGCATAATAATATACAGTACAGACATACAG
>WWET01011429.1:1917-14827 GCA_011038615.1 Limnodynastes dumerilii
AAAAAAATAAAAAAAAAAAAAGAAACATAAAAACTAAAAAAAAGCAACATATTCTTCTTGGTTTCTCTTTATATGAATGGACCGAATCCGGACTCCAGAACAGTGATCATTTTCCAACCACTTGCATAGGACTGCAATTCCTTGCTGAATGCCACAATCAAATGTAGTCTGCGCAATCCAGTGGTCTAATATTTATTTTCTTATTATTTGACATATCATTGGGCATAGCCATGTGCTATACTGGTTATCATACATTTAAAATATAAACAATAAAGTTTATATCAGGAGAATAAAGTGACATAATGGGAATCTCTTAGTGGTTGCTCGGCTATCCCTTATATTAAATGCATACTGTTTTTTTGTTACTGTTGTTTTTTTTTTCTGTTTGTCTTTTTATGTTACAAAGATTGTATTTGTTTGACCAGAGGGAGATTTACTACAGATTCTAGTAAAAGTATGTATAGGAAGTGGTGACCATAGACCATAGCGACCAATCAGATTGTAGCAATTAAAACAATTGAGAAAAAGATAGCTTCAATGTTGTAGGTTGTTATGGACAACACCTCCATTTATGCTTTTGAGATTGGTTGCCATGGCCAACACGTCTACTTATGCTTTTGTGAAATCTTTTTCAGGACCGGATATAGACCTCTGAGACCACTACATTCGGATCTCCCATGCAGACGAGGCATGGGTGGGGGGGGGATCTTTAAATTTCTGAGCCATCCTCATTTAAAATGGAGACGGCTCGAATGACTGAATAGGGCGTAATGGCTTTAACACACCCTTACTGAACACTTTGAATATATTCCTCCTCCCATCTCGCGGATGTGGTTTGCCGGTATGATGGTCTGTTTTGCGACAGACCATCATATGGCAACAGAATGGAGACTGCTGGTAACTGCCGATGAGTGTGGTTCCCCGTTGCGAACGGCCCTATTTCGATAGTGCTGTTCACTCCCAGCCAGTTCCGAACTGGCTGGAATATCAGTTGCTTATGCATAGCAATCGATCCCCGGAGCACTGAACACAGTGCTCCAAAAGGAAAGTATTTTATCCCCAACCCACTCCCTAACCTTTACCCTAAGTCTCGCCCCCCAAAGCCTAACCCTAAGTCTCCCCCTTTTCCCCGCAGCCTAATCCTAAGTCCCCGGAGAGGGTTACTCACCTCTGCGGTGGTCTGGCGGTGGCGATTCCGAAAATGAATGGGTGAGTATGCGAAAAAATTCTAAAACGGCTGTCATTCGAAATAGAGACTGTCAAAAGGTAACTTTCAGCTGTCCCTACTTTGTAATGACAGCCATCGGTGCGGGGACTTGCAATGGTTGCCGACAGTGTCCATTTGAGAAAGCAACAGCACTGCAATTCCTGAAGTCGCCAAGAATTGTCTGCGGATAGGTAAGTGCTTTTACTTAACTCTACCCTTAACCCTTTCCTAACCCTATTGTTACATAATATTTTAATTTCCCACTAATATTTTTCGATAAATAATCCTGCCATCTTCTATTAAAACCTTCTTGTATTATAACATCATTTGCAGAGATTTTTACACCGGTGGATATGCGCTCAAACCTCTGGTTTCTACTTTTCCGCTATTTTGCTCACAGCCTTTTCCACACATGATTTACATCTTTATTAGGTGCTCTCCAGACGTATAAATAATCCTCCTGTTTAGAGTTCCAGCACTGGAGGCAAAGGAATGATGAGATCTTTATGCAAAGGAACACTCTGTTATATAGTTGCTGTCTGCTTATTTTTTATATGTTAAGCATTAGTCAGTTTGCATCATCTAGGCTTTAATGCACATTTCTCTCAGAATTAATATTTTGTGACTCAATAAAATATAAAAATTACAATAAATTATACTTGCAATTTAGTTCAGTTTTTTTTACTTTACTTATTAATTTCTGCACATCTGTTTTCGTTTCTGACAGGGCCATTTCTAGACATTATTGCCCACACATGGCTGGGGAACTGAGGACCTGGCCTAATACAGTTGCGCTCAGTTAAACCTTTCCCAAAAGCAGGTAAAATTCTGTCATACACAGTGGGAAATTGCATGCATGGCGGGCCCATCTCCTGGCGAAAGTTGAATAGGGCTTCAGAAGTCATTAAACCTTTGCTTACTTACCAAATATCAGATACTGGCTTCCTGCAGAGATCAGACAATTGAGCTGTTATCACCCTTTCAGTGTCCTAAAAAAAAGAGTGTATGACTCATCCTGTGAATTGAATGGATGATGTCAGCCTTATTGTCTGATCTCTGCAGGAAGCCAGTAGCTGCTAATGGTAAATAAACAAATTTTAATGATTTACTAATGGACTGCACCATGGTGGTCTATCTTTCCCCCATGTCACAAAATCAGCATCATGGCTGAGAAAACTTTATCTGAGCACTGGTGTAGAATGCTCTCTCATTCTCTGACCTTTCAGTACATGCCAATAGGAAGTGTGTTCTGAAAGCTGAAGCTGATTATACCTGCAGTTGCTGAGGAGATGGATTCACAAGAATAATTGTCCATGGGTGCTCTATAAATGGCAATCAGCTTGAAAAAATATTTTCTTTTCAACACAGATTGTTTCTACAGTAACTGATTGTCGGAAGCTCAGGAGCAGAGTATTTTGTACCTGGTGGAATGGGTCATGTTGAAGAATCTATAGTTAAATCTCAATTGTAAGTGTGAGGGAGGGGGTTGATGTCTGTTGACATCGGACTGTTGGCAATCTAGGGGCCAGATTAACAAAGCAGCAGGATAAGAAAGAAGATATGTTGCCTATAGCAACCAATCAGTTTCGAGCTGACACTTTCTAGTATGTAATAGGAAAGTGAGAGCTAGCATCTGATTGATTGCTATGGACAACATCTCCACTTTTCCTTTCCTGCAGCTTAGTAAATCTAGCCCTATGTATATTGTGTCTTCCAAATAAATTGGTGGAACAGTGTGTTCTGGTTGTTGGGAAGTAGGGAACTTACACCTGAATCAAAGCTGAACCATCAAATTGCAACTACATGACCCCTGGTATAACTACAAATGTTTATAATAGCAATATTGATGATGGGGCCGATCCAGATCTATGGCCGCCGTCATTTTTATGGCGGCTGTATGCGTAAGAACGGCAGAAATGCCATTCTGCACATGCGCCGGGCATATTTTGCCCAGCGTAATCCATGGCTCATGGCTCACAGAGTCATGGATCTAGCGTCCGTAACGACAGCGTAATTACGGACGAAGGGGTGGGCAGCTCCGTAACTAAGCTGTAGTTACGGAAGCTGAGAGGGGGGAGAAAGGGAAATTAGGAAGAGAGGGCTGGGTTAGGGGGTTACGAAGTGTTTCCCGGCGTAATAACCCATTGTTACGCCAGCTGAAGTTAAGGTAGCCGGTGTAACAGTGGGTAAGTACGATGGCACAGGGGGAGTATCGGGGAGGGGGTGCTTATGAGCTACGCTGGCTGTACTTACGACGTACGGCACAGCGTAACTCTGGATCTGCCCCGATGTATCCAAACATGCCACACTAGCTGGGAGGACTTTCTATGACTTAACAGCCAAACCCCATATTCCACTAACACCTTAAAATTGAAAGACCGGCCACTTGCAGTCTTACAGTGCTGAAACAGCCTGGGTATCTATTCTGCATATGAGCGAAACGGCAGTGTGTGTGCTATGCCTGGACTGGCCAGAGGGGGAGTCCTGCCACTGCCCTTGCCTATGGCTGTAACTAGCAATGCAATTGTATGCATGGGCAATTAATGGCATATTTCAACAAAATTGATCCCAACTCTGAATCACGTCCTTTATGTGTTTTTTGGTCATTAATCCTTAGTTTTAGCCTTCATTTACAACCCTTTCTTCATAGTACTGTGATTAATGGGTATATATTTTTTTTTTATTTCAGCATATCCATCCAAATCAATAGCTTACTGTTTATACCCTATAAAATCAGATATTGTTCATTTAATATTTAATTAATGAACCAAGCAGCCTTGAGGGATTTTCTTTAGGATAAAATTAACTGTCAACATTCTGCTGTCTCCAAAACTGCACAATGTAGACAGTTAAGATGGAAGCTGATGCAGAGTTTTTGCGCTGTGGATGCACAAATTTAATGTAGAAGCGTTGTTTGATTGCTCCAGAGTTGTGTGTTTCTGCTGAAACACTCAACTATGGATAGGACTTACTGAAACACGCAAACGGATTCCTATGCGCTGAGGCTGGGTGGGTAATGTGGCTGCCTATACTATGTACAATATACATTGCATATTTCAAGTGTTTTTTTTATTTATCGAATTTTTTACCTTAGAATACTTTACAGCAATATCCTGCTATTCAGGCATTAAAAAAATGAAATGTAGTGTAGTGACCAGAATTGTTTATTAATTAAATCATTCAGAAATGTTTTTGTTTCCATATATTTTGCATGTCTAGGGCACTTTCTAAAGAGCTATCTATTGGTCAAGGGTTAAACACCAAGGGCCTGAGTCAGAGATCCGGAACTAACGATAGTTCCGTGTGTATATTTAGGGTCAGATCGATTTTGCATCGACTGCGCATGCGTAGTAATAGTACAACGCCATGTACGTTGAAGTTAAGGTCGGAAATGCCTTAAGGTCGGACTTGTGAATCAGGCAGAGACTAATACGACCCTAAGTGCGGCAGAAATATACGGACCTAAGGATTTGCATAGAAATGGGCGGGGGGAGGCATTGAGATGAGGGAAAGTGGGCGTTCTTACAGAGTTAGAGCCCTAAATATACCCAACTAATACACATAGGGTCGGAAGCGAGTGCGGCCAGTTAGGGCAAGTCTATAGAGGTGAAAGTTTAGGTCCGGCTGGAGGTTGCGAGGGGAGTGACTGTTTATTCTGGTGGGTGTAACCTGTTCCAACCTGCCACTTAGATGCGTATATTTGCGGCCCGATCGCCAATGGATCTCTGAATCAGGCCCGACAACCTAATACATCCGTATAGCTGAATAGACCGTCCATCTGCAGTCTTACAGTCCCGAAAGAGCCTGGGCATCTATTCTGCATATGAGCAGAATGGCAGTGTGGGCGCTATGCCTGGACTGGCCAGAAGGGGAGTCTTGCCACCACCCTTGTCTACGGCTGTAATTTGCAATGCAGTTGTGTGCGGTGGCGTCACTAGGGTTGGTGTCACCCTGTGTGGAAACTCATGGTGTCACCTCCCCAAGGACCTCCTTCCATACAACACCTTAGTAATAGATTTCAGATTTTTACTTATAGATCAGATTTCCCTTATATTATTCAATGTAATAGCTACAGTAGTGACATAAAGTAGCAAAAGACAAATTACACCTGGGTCACTACATGCCAAATCATCACTGCTTCCAAACCAGTCGTCTCAGATTTGCATGAAATTTGGTAGGGTAGTAGACGAAACATAGTAACTTTCATATGTAAAATTTTAGCCCTCAGTGATACACCGTGTTCACACAACATGGTTGCAAACATGCCAAAGGTGTAAAATGTATGCTTGCATGATCAACTAAAACAAATCATAACTTTGCTTCTGATTGTGGTAAAACTTTCATGTTGGTCTTATTTTGAAGCTAAGGGACCATAGTTTTCATAACAAAATATATATATATTTTAATATTGACTTCTACATTTCAAGGTCACATGATGTGACATTTGACCTTGAATATCTAAAAAAAAATTGTATGTGTCATTTTTTTGTCCATAAAGTATGTTATGCAGTTAAATACAGTCTCTCTGTTATAAGTTTTATTTTGGGAAGCCTTTGGGAACACAAGTAAAAGAAATATTATATGACTAGTTTCACTAGTTCTCAATGCAGAAACTACAGCCAGACTAAGATGAACACAGAGGGCCCGATTCAATTAGCTAAAAATCGTTCACCGGCGTATGTGTTGGATCAGCATCTTCAGTTAATTAATTAAAACTGGTGAGTGACAGTTGGAAGCTCAAGGGCGGAGTGCTTTGTAACTAGTGGAATGGGTCATGTTGGAGGGTATGCTGCTGTACTTAATATTCTAATACATAAAGATAGATTGTATTTAACTGCATAACATACTTTATGGACAAAAAATTAACATACAATTAAACGTACAGTTTTTTTTTTTAGATATTCAAGGTCAAAAGTTACATCATGTGACCATCTTACCAAATTTCATGAAAATCTGAGACGGTCGGGTCGAAAAGTTACTTTTTTTTGATGATTTGGCATGGAATGACCCACCTTCAAACAAAAAAAACAATAAAAGCCTAAAGAGGAAAAGTCTCCCCCAGACATTATTGCAGCCCCCTTATATGTTCACTTTTATGTCCCAATCATCCTATAAGCTCTCTTTGTATGTCCCAACCATCCTATAAGCTCTTCTTTTATGTCCCAACCATCCTATAAGCTCTCCTTGCATGCCACAACCATGTCCCAGCCATCATTGCAGCCCCCTTGTATATTCCAGCCATCATTGCACGCCCCTTGTATGTCCCAGTCATCATTGCAACACCCTTTTACATCTTAGCCATCATAGTAACCCCTTGTATGTCTTTGTTTCTTCTTAGTGGTGCACAAATATCCCATCTATACTAACTCTAATAAGGTTTTAAAATAAAGGGCAATAAAAAGGCCTATTATGGGGGATAATTTTAACACAATTCAGAATTAATAAGAGATTATTATGTCATAACTATAACTCTGCTGTAAGGGATAATTTGATTAAAATTAAGGGGGTATGAAATTAAATTTATGTTATGAAAGAGGGGCAGATGCTACTGTATGTGACCTATTCAGCCTATTCAAGACAACTAAAAGAAAAAAAGTGTCATTTTGTTGGGTGAACTTTTTAAATCGCATAAAAACATTACATCCATATTAATATTCATTAGAATTCATAAATCAGCACAGATAAAGAAAGAAAGGCAAAATATTAAAAAATTAAGAAATGTGATAAAGACTATTATCATTAAAAACTGTGCTCCATTCTACTCTCTTATATCGGAACATGGGGATTTATTCTGATAATGAAATTCCAATTAATATTCATTAATATAATTGGACGATTCAAGAACACAAAAATTATTACAGATATATATTATCAATATGACTATGAATTGATAACTGGAATTTCTCTCAGAATGAATTCACGTGCTCTGAGAGAGCTTAATACACTTTAATACAGTTTAGTCTTTTTCATGTTTCTATTCTTTTTAATGTTTTTTTTTATATATATATATTTTGCCTGCTTTGTCATTAAATTCTGAATTGTTATAAATATTAATATAAATGTAGTATATTAATGCGATTAATAAATTAAGTATTTTCTTCTTTTTGGTGCCCCCTGTATGTCTCCAATCACACTTTCTCCCCCTGTATCAATACGCCCCCTTTTCTCCCTGTATATCCACATTATGCTAATAAAAACGTCTTATTACTGTGTGAAGGCTTTTTTCTCTGTGTTTGTAGTGTTCTAAAGGGCATTGGCAAGTACATACCCTCATACATTTTTTTAATAGAAAATCGGTACACCTGGGGCGTGGCTTGTCCCATTAAAGGGCGGGGCTTTAATCTGCTCTCATTTGCATGTATGATAAGGTGTAAAATCAAATTTTACACCTTATCATATGAGCTAAGAAGTCACAGGTGAGTGTCTTGTCACTTTAGAAGAGCTGTAGGAGCTCTGCTATAGTGATCAGATGTTGCAGGACAGGAAGGTGACTATAGAGGGGATTAAATTTCTGGGCCAGAATCCGGTACAAGAGCCCTTTTAGCCAGTACAGACCATTAAAAAACGGTACTGTGCCTGCTAAATAGGTACAGTTGTAAGGCATGCAAGTAATAGATTTTTCTGCTCACCTGAATCTCCAACCCAATCCTCTCTACTGTCACAGAGCAGCAGCATGCCATGACCAATCTGCCCTGCATTGTGTACCATCACATGGTATATTCAGCTTCCTGTGAGGAGCCCAGTGCACTGAAGGGAAGTCACATGCTCCCTATTGGAGCATAGAGACAGTATGTTGGCCCTAGCCTGAGCTCCATTATGGCAGGATCTGTTGAGCTGGTGCTGCGTTACAATTCATCAAAGGGGATGTAGAGTGGATGCTGCATCACCTCCCTTTACACTGACACCCAGTGCGATCCGCACCCTGACCCCCCCTTTCTCCTCCGTGACACCACTGGTTGTGCGGATGAGCCATTACTGGCAAATGTCAACAAAATTTATCCCAACTCTGAATCACGTTCTTTATGTTTATATTTACTATTTATAATACAAATAATGCCATTTATTGAGACTAAATTTCCTCCGTCTTACACTCACAACGCCCCCCTGAGATGGTGCAAGATTTTGGAGGAGGCGTAGGGACTCCGGGCTGCTACTGCGCCTAGTAGCAACACTGAAACGGCCACTTTCTCATTTCAGTGATATCATGGAACATCCCATTCCACTAGTGCAAAGCACACAAACGTGGACACATAAAAAATAGGTACAAGTGCATCTCTGCATCAGCTCCATTCCCTGTACTACCTATACAGAGTTCCTACTCACAAAACTCTGGAGGGGGTGTATGCAGTTTTACTGCTTTGTATGCACATCTGCTGCGCCACAACTATGAATCAGGTTCTTTATGTTCAATAAGTAATATCAAAATATTTTCCATGTGTGTGAAATATACTTTCCACTCCTCTTATTGCTACATGGTTCACACAGGTACAGACCTGAGCTTTTTTTTGTTGCATTTGCTCTGGATCATCACTCTATCTGTTTGGTGTGTGACAGGCAGACCCCTCATTCATTAGAAGTAGTATATTGAAGGGAGACTCCTTGACTTCTGTGAATAGTGTTTTTTTATTCGCTTCATACCTCCAGTGTCACCTTATTTGCCCTCAGATGCCTGTCTTTCAAAGCATTCTCTAAAATCTTTCAGAAGGCTACTGGTGAGACTCATGCGATGAAACCCTTTGTGAATTACTTTTGTGTGCAGTTTTTTTTTGTTTGCAGTCAAATTCCAGATTTTTTTCCCACAACAACCTTGATAAGGTCTGTTTTTCGGAATGATACCAATGAATGGTTCCAGCATTAACCCTTGCAGTACTGTAGCTATTAAATTGTATATACAAAGAATTTACAGGTAAAGCTATGCAAGTGGAAGAAAAAATCATTGTCTCTATTGGCACTATAACAGACTATGCAACGCATTGTATAATGAGGTATATAGACTATACAAAGCACTGCATAAAGAGGTATATATGTAAAGAACATTTTCATGGTCTCATTATGCTTTTTTTATCAAGGTTTTCATGTTTCTATTTGCAAAACAATGGAGAATAGCAAAAGACATACATTTGCTTTTTTTTATGATCCAATTAATATTATTTAAAGGAGATAGAATAACTAGAGAAATTTGGCATTAAGGCATCTTCCTTCCTTTACATAAATGAATTGTGATCAAAATACTGTATGTATACAGCATAATCTCCTCCATGTTCCTCCCAGAAATGCCTATTTTTATATGTTACGCAGCCCATTTTTACATGATGTCCTGCCCCTTTTTGTGTTCACCAATCAGAACAGTAGAGTAGAGACAGAACAAACATCCAATATACACAATGAGGAAGACTGTGCAAAAATTTACCTCAGAGACCAATCAAGTTCCTTAGAAGCCTCTTAAGAGAAAGGTTTTTACCTAACGCATGTTGTCTGAGCAGGGGCGTTTTAAGAAGTGAGGGGGCCCTTGTGCAGGGCACATGAGCCCCCCATCCTTCCCTTACCTGAGACAGGACTGTCTTGATTCACGGTCCTGACCTTACCTGAGGAATCATGATTTATATGGGACACAAGGGGTTAATCCAAAAAACTACCTGGGGCCAGATTTAATAAGCTGTGGGTTTGGAAAAGTAGAGATGTTGCCCATAGCAACCAATCAGATTCTAGCTCTCACTTTCCTATTACATACTAGAGAATGTCAGCTAGATTCTGATTGGTTGCTATGGACAACATCTCCACGTTTCCAAACCCGCAGCTTAGTAAATATGGCCCCTGGTCTCTTCTACACAGACTACTGACCCTTGTTCACCCCAAATATGACTTATTACCAATAAGTCCCCACAACCATAACTATTCTGACAGTACACAACTGTCCCTGAAGGTCTTAGGTTTTCCCTTAAAAAATGTAACACAGTATACTTTATCAGAATTATCATAAACTCAAAATTATTTCTCCTGTTACCACTGTGTAGCATTTAATAACCAAGTTGATCTGACATTCGTAAGAACACAAAGACATGAACTAATTAATTGCTATTTAATATAAAAAGTATTCACAATCCTTATTTCCAAAAATTATAACAAAATGATATACAGTATGCAGACAGTTTCTTATAAAATAAAAGGATTAGGATACAGAAAGCAAAACACTTACACAGATCTTTTTCCTGATCTGGGATTAGCGCAGTGTTAAGGAATCACCTCCTTTAGTTAAAAAGATAAAATGAACAATTTCTATATCTGACGTTACACATTTTGGGCCTGATCTAGACTTAAGAAGGAGCTTTAAATTAAGAGAGGAAAATTACTCCTGGACAAAACCATGTTGATTTCAGGGGGAGTCAAGGTAATTGTATTCTTTGCATGCAGGGATATATCTTTGAATTGCTTACTGCACACAGATACTGACCAGCTTTACTATCACACTGTTATTTAGACTTGGGATAGGAAACATCACCTTTCAACTCTAAAGCTGGCCATACACTAGAGCGATTATCGGGCCGATCCTTCAATTATCGCGTAAGGGCCAGAATTATCGCGCAAGTGTAACTCTAATACTGTTTCCAACAGATGAAATATGACTCCCCTGCAATCAACATGGTTTAGCCCAGGACTAACTTTCTTCTCTTAATTTCAAGCACCTTCCTAAATCTGAATCAGGCCCTTTAAAGCAAATATCCTGATTGCCATTTATGACATATAAACAATTCTCTGACAGAGTACATGAATTTATGCAAGAATAGCTCCAGACCAGGACCATAAAACAGACAACAAAACTAGGCCAGAGCAATAAAGAGAGCCGTAATCACAGATACGTTTTCACGTGGAGTTGCGTGCGACGTTTTAGGATCAGAGTAACTGCGCACGTGTACTAACTTTAGTTACGATGTTTACGTTGAATTTACGCATGGAAGTCCATTAGGCACGTACTTGGGAATTGCACTTGGGGACATATGTGCGGAGGGGCGTGGTTCAAAGTTACGTGAGACAGGGCGGGGGATGCATGTAAATGGCCATTTGAGGGTGCGGTTAGATAGATACACACGTTCGTACCTTGACGTATGGCCGTAACTTCACACGTAGACATAAGGATGTCCTATGGCACTCGTAAGTGAACGAAAACCCGTCAGTGTGAGAGGTTTTTATACAAGATTATGGGCTCTATTTACCTTTTTTTTCTTCTTCAGGCGATCGATGCTTCTCCAGGCTCGCTTGTGCTTGCGGCGAGCCTGGCAGCTTCCCCTTTAAGATTTACAAATACTCACCCCTCCGACGTGGTCCCTCAAAGTCCCTCGATGTGCTCTGTCCACCTCGCAGGCCACTTCATATCGACTGAAGTCCTGCGCATGCGCAGAGGCTTCACAGCCGGACTTAGAAAATTCCAGCCCAACTATGAAAAACCAATCCAGGATCGGGCGTCTGTAGCAGCAGCGTGGGGAATCAAGTTAATTGTATTCTTTGCATGCAGGGATATATATTTGAATTGCTTACTGCACACAGATACTGACCAGCTTTACTATCACACTGTTATTTAGACTTGGGATAGGAAACATCACCTCTCAACTCTAATACTGTTTGCAACAAATGAAATATGACTCCCCTGCAATCAACATGGTTTAGCCCAGGAGTAACTAAGTTCAAGCACTTAACAAGGTCTGGATCCAGCCCAATGGGCCTAATCCAGACCTCTGATGCCCGGTCTTAAAAGACGATCTATGCATGCGCCGGACAGATGTTGCCCGGCGTCGCTACTGCAACGCCCGATCCAGGATCGGGCGTCTGTAGCAGCAGCGTAGTAACGCTGGAGGGGGGCGTTCCCCTCCGTTACTATGCTGCAGTTAGTGTAGGAAGGCGGGGGGAGGTAGGGTAATTAGGCTGGGAGGGTGGTGTTTGCGTTATGACGACGTCGCCCCAGCGTAGTTACACTGGGTTACGCCGGCTGAAGTTAGGGTAGCCTTCAGCCGGCATAACCCAGTGTAAAAACTATGTGTTTGGGGGAGTGTAACAATGTTACACCATCGTTAGTCTGGATCAGGCCCAATACCACTATCACTCTTTATTTTGCAGATTGACATCCGCTTCAGCTGCATAACGTGGTTTTGTATCTACAGCATATTTTTTTTCTATATTTAAAGGCAGAGTTTATTAGTGTTAATTAGTGTTTTCTGGTTTGCTGTATGGTGAGGAGATGACAAGGTTTCTGATGACTGTACTCGTATCAAACAGACTGCAATGTGTTACTTGTGAGAAATCTGCAAAATGAAGGTGTTTACATTAGAATGTAAATTGCTCACACTTGGCCTTTATTGCTACTCCTAACAAGCCGCGAAGACGTCTCTAAAGCAGATATAAGGGAACGTTCTGCACGGCAAAGATTCTGATGGAATGAAATGCAGATTGAACACTTCTGAAACCTGTAAAAGATAAGCGAAACATTATTATGCGGCCACAGTGAGGCTGCAGGTCACTTGGCGAGTCTCTGGAGCCTTTATTTATAGGATAGGCGTCTAGGGAAGACTGGTTGCTCCATCTATTTGTCTGGGATTGATAGCTATACTGAAAGGTATGAGAGAGAAACAGGCTGAGAGGTACAAAAGATAGCTACAGTGTAAGGCTGGGTACACACTAAGGGCCTGATCCAGACCTACGACCGCGAGCGTA
>WWET01011435.1:0-14801 GCA_011038615.1 Limnodynastes dumerilii
GTGTGTGTGTGTGTGTGTGTGTCACTTCCAGTGTGGTGAAGCAGGAAAACCTGGCTCTGCTGGTCCGCGCCCACACCTGAGTGACCCAATCATAACGTTCGATTAGTAGCTCTTATTTTTGACGCTTGTGACGTGGGAGGTTATATGCGCAGTGGGAGGAGCTGAGTATCGCAGTGCACTGTGTTAACATGGATTTCTATGGACGCTATAAGTGTGAAGGGATTGGACGTGCGTAGGTGAGGTCCTGTGAATGGTGCGAGGCAATTTGTCCTTGAACAAAGATTATAATAGTGAGAGGAGCAGCAGGAACCAGAGTTACCCCCATTTACCCCCATTTACCCCCATTTACCCCCATTTACCCCCATTTACCCCCATTTACCTCCATATACCCCCATTTACCTCCATTTACCTCCATTTACCTCCATTTACCCCCATTTACCTCCATTTACCTGGCACTGATCTTCCTGTGAAATGTGTGGTGTCTTCATGAAGAAATATTCTCTGCAGGGACCATCTCGATACCGGGCACACCAAACACTGGGCACCTTACCGGGTACACCGAACACTGGGCACCTTACCGGGTACACCGAACACTGGGCACCTTACCAGGCACACCGAACACTGGGCACGTTACCTGGCATACCCCACACTGGGCACGTTACCTGGCATACCCCACACTGGGCACGTTACCTGGCATACCCCACACTGGGCGCGTTACCGGGCACACCCAACACTGGGCTCATTACCGGGCACACCCCACACTGGGCACGTTACCGGGCACACCCCACACTGGGCACGTTACTGTTGGGGCCCCTCACTGTCCACTGTTCTTTGTTCCAGGTCGCGTCAGTGATCTCCTCCTGGCAGAGCGAGCGGCTCTCAATGCCCTGTCTCGGGTCAGCGGGGTGGCGACACTGGCGAGGCAGGTGTCAGAGCAGGCACAGGCAGCAGGGTGGCCCGGCCTGGTGACTGGAACCCGGAAGACCACACCCGGCTTCCGCCTGCCTGAGAAATACGGCCTGCTGGTGGGTGGAGCCGGATGTCACCGCTACGGGATTGGCGATCTCATCATGCTGAAGGATAACCACGTGTGGGCAATGGGCGGTGTGCAAGAGGTGAGACCCCTCCGCCAGCTACATGTACCGCGTCTTCTATGTACCCGACTCCAAAGCGTGTTCTATGTACCTGACAGTACATACTCAGGGTACATATACTCAGGGTACATATACTCAGGGTATATAGTGATCTAGACTCTGTGTACAGTGTGATCTAGACTCTGTGTATAGTGTGATCTAGACTCTGTGTATAGTGTGATCTAGACCCTGTGTATAGTGTGATCTAGACTCTGTGTATAGTGTGATCTACTGGCTCCATAGCGTGTTCTATGTACCTCTGACTGGCTCCATAGCGTGTTCTATGTACCGGTGACACGGTTACTTAAGTATCCTAAAAACGGGGATTTTGGTGCCGGACGGATGAGTTGGGTGCGGATACGGCTACACCCGACCCATTCTCACCTGTGCACAGTCCTGGGTACAGTGTGATTTAGACTCTGTGTATAGTGTGATCTAGACTCTGTGTACAGTGTGATTTATACTCTGTGTATAGTGTGATCTATACTCTGTGTATAGTGTGATCTAGACTCTGTGTATAGTGTGATCTAGACTCTGTGTACAGTGTGATCTAGACTCTGTGTACAGTGTGATTTAGACTCTGTGTACAGTGTGATTTAGACTCTGTGTATAGTGTGATCTAAACTCTGCGTGTAGTGTGATCTAGACTCTGTGTATAGTGTCATCTAGACTCTGGGTACACAGTGTGTTCTAGACTCTGTGTATATGTAGTGTTTTCTAGACTTTGAGTGTATAACATGTTCTAGGCACTGGGTGTATCATGTGTTCTAGACTCTGGGCGTATAGCATGTTTTAGGCCCGGGTTCTGGGTATATAATGTGTTCTAGACTCTGGGTGTATAAGGTCTTGTCTCATGGTCATGTGTGTTGTGCCCTAGGCTCTGCGTGGGGTTCGTGCTCTCACCGGGCACACACTGAAGGTGGAGGTGGAGTGCAGATCTGTGGAGGAGGCGATGGAAGCAGCGGGGGCTGGAGCAGATATTATTATGCTGGACAATTTCACGCCTGAGGTGCCCCTCTCTCCTCTGCCCTCTCCTCTTCCTTTCTCCTCTCTCCTCTTCTTCTCTACTCTTCTGTCCTCTTCCTTTGTTTTCTCTCCTCTGTCTTCTCTCCTCTTCCTCTCTCCTTTTCCTTTCTCCTCTCTCCTCTGTCTTCTCTCCTTTTCCTCTCTCCTCTTCCTTTCTCTTCTCTCCTCTGTCCTCTCTACTCTTTCTCCTCCTTCCTCTATCTTCTCTTCTCTGTCCTCTCCTCTTCCTTTCTCCTCTCTCCTCTGTCTTCTCTTCTCTCTCTTCTGCCCTCTCCTCTCTCCCCTGTCTTCTCTCCACTCTTCTCTACCCTCTCCTCTGTCCTCTCTACTCTTCCTTTCGCCTCTCTCCTATTCCTTTCTCCTCTCTTCTCTGTCTTCTCTCCTTTCTCCTCTCTCCTCTATCTTCCTTTCTCTTCTCTCCTCTGTCTTCTCTCCTCTTCTACTCTCCCCTCTCCTCTGTCTTTTTTCCTCTCTCCTCCTCCTTTCTCCTCTGTCCTCTCTCCCCTTTCCTTTCTCCTCTACCTTCTCTCCTCTCTCTTCTGCCCTCTCCTCTCTCCTCTGTCTTCTCTCCACTCTCCTCTTCCTTTCTCCTCTGTCTTCTCTCCTCTTCCTCTCTCCTTTTCCTTTCTCCTCTCCCCTCTTCCTCTCCACTCTCCTCTGTCCTCTATTTTATATTTTCTATCCTCTCTTCTCTGTCCTCTCTCTTCTGTCCTCTCTTCTCTTCCTATTGCTTGCCTGGGCTAGCTCTTCCCCTCCTTGGCTATAGTGTCTCAGATCAGGGGTGCTGTGTAAGAGGTGCTGTGTTGTGCCCTTCCCCATCATCTCCTTCTGTGTAGTCTCCCTTCCCTATCATCTGCTCCTGTGTTGTCCTCCTTCCCGATCATATCCTCCTGTGTTGTCCCCCATCCCCATCATCTCCTCTTGTGTTGTCCCTCTTCCCCATCAGCTCCTCCTACCTTATCACCCTCCCCATGATCTCCTCCTTTTTTATCACCCTCCCCATGATCTCCTCCTGTGTTGTCCCTCTTCCCCATGATCTCCTCCTATGTTGTCGCCCTTCCCCATCAGCTCCTCCTGTGTTGTCCCTTTCCCCATGATCTCTTCCTGTGTTGTCCTCCTTTCCCACCATCTCCTCCTGTGTTGTCCCTCCCCCTTTGATCTACTCCTGTGTTGTTCCCCTTCCACATCATCTCCTACCGTGTTGTCCCCCTCCCCATCATCTCCTCCTGTGTTGTGCCCTTCCCAATTATCTCCTCCTGTGTTGTCCCTTTTCTTCATCATCTCCTCCTGTGTTGTCCCTCTTCCCTAAGATCTTCTCCTGTGTTGTCCCCCTTCCCCATCATCTTCTCCTGTCTTGTCCCCCTCCCCATCATCTCCTCCTGTCTTGTCCCCCTCCAAATTATCTCCTCCTGTGTTGTCCCCCTCCCCATGATCTCCTACTGTGTTGCCCCCCTCCCCAACATCTCCTACTGTGTTGTCCCCTTTCCCCATCATCTCCAGCTGTGTTGAACCCCCTTCCCATGATCTCCTCCAGTCTTGTCCCCCTCCCCATCATTCACTCCTGTGTTGTCACCTTCCTCCTGATCTCCTTCTGTGTTGTCCCCATTCTTCATTATCTTCTCCTGTGTTGTCCCCCTCCCCATCATCTCCTACTGTGTTGTCCCCCTCCCAATGATCTCCTACTGTGTTGCCCCCCTCCCCAACATCTCCTACTGTGTTGTGCTCTTCCCCATTATCTCCTCCTGTGTTTTCCCCCTACCCAATCATCTCCTCCTGTGTTGTCCCTCTTCCCTAAGATCTTCTCCTGTGTTGTCCCTCTTCCTTAAGATCTTCTCCTGTGTTGTCCCTCTTCCTTAAGATCTTCTCCTGTGTTGTCCCTCTTCCTTAAGATCTTCTCCTGTGTTGTCCCTCTTCCTTAAGATCTTCTCCTGTGTTGTCCCTCTTCCTTAAGATCTTCTCCTGTGTTGTCCCTCTTCCTTAAGATCTTCTCCTGTGTTGTCCCTCTTCCTTAAGATCTTCTCCTGTGTTGTCCCTCTTCCTTAAGATCTTCTCCTGTGTTGTCCCTCTTCCTTAAGATCTTCTCCTGTGTTGTCCCTCTTCCTTAAGATCTTCTCCTGTGTTGTCCCTCTTCCTTAAGATCTTCTCCTGTGTTGTCCCTCTTCCTTAAGATCTTCTCCTGTGTTGTCCCTCTTCCTTAAGATCTTCTCCTGTGTTGTCCCTCTTCCTTAAGATCTTCTCCTGTGTTGTCCCTCTTCCTTAAGATCTTCTCCTGTGTTGTCCCTCTTCCTTAAGATCTTCTCCTGTGTTGTCCCTCTTCCTTAAGATCTTCTCCTGTGTTGTCCCTCTTCCTTAAGATCTTCTCCTGTGTTGTCCCTCTTCCTTAAGATCTTCTCCTGTGTTGTCCCTCTTCCTTAAGATCTTCTCCTGTGTTGTCCCTCTTCCTTAAGATCTTCTCCTGTGTTGTCCCTCTTCCTTAAGATCTTCTCCTGTGTTGTCCCTCTTCCTTAAGATCTTCTCCTGTGTTGTCCCTCTTCCTTAAGATCTTCTCCTGTGTTGTCCCTCTTCCTTAAGATCTTCTCCTGTGTTGTCCCTCTTCCTTAAGATCTTCTCCTGTGTTGTCCCTCTTCCTTAAGATCTTCTCCTGTGTTGTCCCTCTTCCTTAAGATCTTCTCCTGTGTTGTCCCTCTTCCTTAAGATCTTCTCCTGTGTTGTCCCTCTTCCTTAAGATCTTCTCCTGTGTTGTCCCTCTTCCTTAAGATCTTCTCCTGTGTTGTCCCTCTTCCTTAAGATCTTCTCCTGTGTTGTCCCTCTTCCTTAAGATCTTCTCCTGTGTTGTCCCTCTTCCTTAAGATCTTCTCCTGTGTTGTCCCTCTTCCTTAAGATCTTCTCCTGTGTTGTCCCTCTTCCTTAAGATCTTCTCCTGTGTTGTCCCTCTTCCTTAAGATCTTCTCCTGTGTTGTCCCTCTTCCTTAAGATCTTCTCCTGTGTTGTCCCTCTTCCTTAAGATCTTCTCCTGTGTTGTCCCTCTTCCTTAAGATCTTCTCCTGTGTTGTCCCTCTTCCTTAAGATCTTCTCCTGTGTTGTCCCTCTTCCTTAAGATCTTCTCCTGTGTTGTCCCTCTTCCTTAAGATCTTCTCCTGTGTTGTCCCTCTTCCTTAAGATCTTCTCCTGTGTTGTCCCTCTTCCTTAAGATCTTCTCCTGTGTTGTCCCTCTTCCTTAAGATCTTCTCCTGTGTTGTCCCTCTTCCTTAAGATCTTCTCCTGTGTTGTCCCTCTTCCTTAAGATCTTCTCCTGTGTTGTCCCTCTTCCTTAAGATCTTCTCCTGTGTTGTCCCTCTTCCTTAAGATCTTCTCCTGTGTTGTCCCTCTTCCTTAAGATCTTCTCCTGTGTTGTCCCTCTTCCTTAAGATCTTCTCCTGTGTTGTCCCTCTTCCTTAAGATCTTCTCCTGTGTTGTCCCTCTTCCTTAAGATCTTCTCCTGTGTTGTCCCTCTTCCTTAAGATCTTCTCCTGTGTTGTCCCTCTTCCTTAAGATCTTCTCCTGTGTTGTCCCTCTTCCTTAAGATCTTCTCCTGTGTTGTCCCTCTTCCTTAAGATCTTCTCCTGTGTTGTCCCTCTTCCTTAAGATCTTCTCCTGTGTTGTCCCTCTTCCTTAAGATCTTCTCCTGTGTTGTCCCTCTTCCTTAAGATCTTCTCCTGTGTTGTCCCTCTTCCTTAAGATCTTCTCCTGTGTTGTCCCTCTTCCTTAAGATCTTCTCCTGTGTTGTCCCTCTTCCTTAAGATCTTCTCCTGTGTTGTCCCTCTTCCTTAAGATCTTCTCCTGTGTTGTCCCTCTTCCTTAAGATCTTCTCCTGTGTTGTCCCTCTTCCTTAAGATCTTCTCCTGTGTTGTCCCTCTTCCTTAAGATCTTCTCCTGTGTTGTCCCTCTTCCTTAAGATCTTCTCCTGTGTTGTCCCTCTTCCTTAAGATCTTCTCCTGTGTTGTCCCTCTTCCTTAAGATCTTCTCCTGTGTTGTCCCTCTTCCTTAAGATCTTCTCCTGTGTTGTCCCTCTTCCTTAAGATCTTCTCCTGTGTTGTCCCTCTTCCTTAAGATCTTCTCCTGTGTTGTCCCTCTTCCTTAAGATCTTCTCCTGTGTTGTCCCTCTTCCTTAAGATCTTCTCCTGTGTTGTCCCTCTTCCTTAAGATCTTCTCCTGTGTTGTCCCTCTTCCTTAAGATCTTCTCCTGTGTTGTCCCTCTTCCTTAAGATCTTCTCCTGTGTTGTCCCTCTTCCTTAAGATCTTCTCCTGTGTTGTCCCTCTTCCTTAAGATCTTCTCCTGTGTTGTCCCTCTTCCTTAAGATCTTCTCCTGTGTTGTCCCTCTTCCTTAAGATCTTCTCCTGTGTTGTCCCTCTTCCTTAAGATCTTCTCCTGTGTTGTCCCTCTTCCTTAAGATCTTCTCCTGTGTTGTCCCTCTTCCTTAAGATCTTCTCCTGTGTTGTCCCTCTTCCTTAAGATCTTCTCCTGTGTTGTCCCTCTTCCTTAAGATCTTCTCCTGTGTTGTCCCTCTTCCTTAAGATCTTCTCCTGTGTTGTCCCTCTTCCTTAAGATCTTCTCCTGTGTTGTCCCTCTTCCTTAAGATCTTCTCCTGTGTTGTCCCTCTTCCTTAAGATCTTCTCCTGTGTTGTCCCTCTTCCTTAAGATCTTCTCCTGTGTTGTCCCTCTTCCTTAAGATCTTCTCCTGTGTTGTCCCTCTTCCTTAAGATCTTCTCCTGTGTTGTCCCTCTTCCTTAAGATCTTCTCCTGTGTTGTCCCTCTTCCTTAAGATCTTCTCCTGTGTTGTCCCTCTTCCTTAAGATCTTCTCCTGTGTTGTCCCTCTTCCTTAAGATCTTCTCCTGTGTTGTCCCTCTTCCTTAAGATCTTCTCCTGTGTTGTCCCTCTTCCTTAAGATCTTCTCCTGTGTTGTCCCTCTTCCTTAAGATCTTCTCCTGTGTTGTCCCTCTTCCTTAAGATCTTCTCCTGTGTTGTCCCTCTTCCTTAAGATCTTCTCCTGTGTTGTCCCTCTTCCTTAAGATCTTCTCCTGTGTTGTCCCTCTTCCTTAAGATCTTCTCCTGTGTTGTCCCTCTTCCTTAAGATCTTCTCCTGTGTTGTCCCTCTTCCTTAAGATCTTCTCCTGTGTTGTCCCTCTTCCTTAAGATCTTCTCCTGTGTTGTCCCTCTTCCTTAAGATCTTCTCCTGTGTTGTCCCTCTTCCTTAAGATCTTCTCCTGTGTTGTCCCTCTTCCTTAAGATCTTCTCCTGTGTTGTCCCTCTTCCTTAAGATCTTCTCCTGTGTTGTCCCTCTTCCTTAAGATCTTCTCCTGTGTTGTCCCTCTTCCTTAAGATCTTCTCCTGTGTTGTCCCTCTTCCTTAAGATCTTCTCCTGTGTTGTCCCTCTTCCTTAAGATCTTCTCCTGTGTTGTCCCTCTTCCTTAAGATCTTCTCCTGTGTTGTCCCTCTTCCTTAAGATCTTCTCCTGTGTTGTCCCTCTTCCTTAAGATCTTCTCCTGTGTTGTCCCTCTTCCTTAAGATCTTCTCCTGTGTTGTCCCTCTTCCTTAAGATCTTCTCCTTTTGTGTCTATGTCTGTGTTTGTGTCTATGCTGTGTGATCTATGCCTGTGTTTGTGTCTATGCTGTGTGATCTATGTCTGTGTTTGTGTCTATGCTGTGTGAACTATGTCTGTGTTTGTGTCTATGCTGTGTGATCTATGTCTGTGTTTGTGTCTATGCTGTGTGATCTATGTCTGTGTTTGTGTCTATGCTGTGTAATCTGTCTGTGTTTGTGTTTATGCTGTGTGATCTGTCTGTGTTTGTGTTTATGCTGTGTGATCTGTGTTTGTGTCTATGCTGTGTGATCTATGTCTGTGTTTGTGTCTATGCTGTGTGATCTATGTCTGTGTTTGTGTCTATGCTGTGTTTGTGTCTATGCTGTGTGATCTATGTCTGCTGTAATATAATGATTGTCAGACACCGCGACATGCAGATCATTTTTACCATTTACCTTTCTGAAGTCTCTACAGTTATGTCATTACATCATGGAGAGAGCTGATTGGCTGCGGTAGCCACTCCGCTGCCCCTGCAGTACTATGGCTCTGGTGGCCATCTATGTTTTCTCTGTGAAGCCGTTATAAAGCCCACCCCCTAGCTATAACCCTACATGTTAGCACGTTTTGCTTCTGGAGCTTGGCCAATCATCACACAGGAGCACCCACTAAACCATTATCCGCTTTCCCTGAAGCACAACTTGCGGTGAAATGCGTTAGAAAGTTTTGTTATTCCTGCTTCTTCATATGGATCTGCTCTCCATAAAGCTTTTGTAGGACCCTCGTTTCCAGCACGCTCAGATCAGAGCCGTGTCTCTCTACCTTTCCTAGGCCCTCCATCCGGCTGCCCTCTTGGTGAAGACGGCGTATCCAGGAATCTTGGTGGAGGCTTCCGGGGGGATCAACGTGCAGAACCTCCTCCAATTTCTGGGCCCTAACGTGGACATGGTGTCAATGGGTTGTCTCACGCAAGGACCTCCCAGCGTTGACTTTTCCCTCAAACTGGCAAAAGGATTAAGGAGTGTCCCCGTCCTCTAATCTGTGAGGGTCATAGTGCCTGATCCAGACCTGCGCTGGTGTGCGTAGCGTATTATCTCTGAACGTACCACCGATGCGCGGCAATAGACACTCCCCTTGCTCGTACCTGGTTTAGCTTCCATACGCTCGCCAAACCCTACCCTAACTTTTGGGTTTCTTTCCGCGCCCGTCCGTACGTTCATTGCGTATAAACGACGCTTAGCACGCCCATACTGTACAATTTAAATGGCTCCCCCCACCTAAATTCCTTAACTCCAGCGTCCGTACTAACTTCGTACTATAAACACACCCCGTCGTATGAAAAAACGCAAACAATACGGATGCCAGAATCGCCGCTACGAAAAGGTCTTTGGTATGACCGGGAAGTTGTCACTATGCACATGCGCAGTGCGTTTTTTTCTGCCGTTTTTATGCTTACTTTCAGCGTTAGCTCGCATGCGAGCGTAGGTCTGGATCAGGCCCATAGTGACTCATAGAAGGTCGCAATTATCACCCCTAGAATGCCAGCCCTTTAATAAAAATGCCCTGGAAACAACGACAATATTTTATATTTATCAATAGAATGAGTACCAATGTGTGCTATACTTCTGCGCCCTCGTTAGGGTATGCCGCTGCTTTATATAGTAGGAAGTTTATCCCTTCACTTCCTTATTACACAAGAGAACCAAAATATTCCCTTAATATACTGTCAACAAAATAAATTTAATATAATGCTGTGCTTCCCTATATGTCTAAAAATGAAAGGTCTTCAAATAGTCTCACATCCACATAAACCCCTCTCACATAAAGCATCTATCCGCAATGGAACATTCTACTCTACGTTAGGTAGGTGAATATTGAATCAGAGAAAAAGAAGTAGCTGAACACAAATTCTCCACCGTGTTCACTTAGATATAAGATTCAAGGCTTCTCACACAGTATTCTTATTTATTCTCAAAACAGCCAATGTTCAAATGAATGGAGCAGATCTAGTGAAAAGTGGAAATATATCAACACAAAGAAATATCTGACCCTAAACCAGGTCTCCAATGAAGAAACAGCAAAACGGAAATAATTACAGGATGAAAAATAATACTATTCAATAAATTATAAGTAAAAGTCTGATCACAACTTTATCAATAAGCCAAAAGTCTTTGATCACCGGAAGTGACAGGTTTCTACACAGTAAAAAATAGGAGTATGTCACTTTAAAAGTGCTATTAACCCCTGTTGCAGCCCCTAATCATCAAAAGGAGTCTTCAATTCCTTCGAATAAACATATGCAGAAACAAGGGTGATAATAGGGGAAGCGCTGGGGGTCTTCTTAGAGTTCTAGAAAACATTCACCGTTCCATAAAAAACTCTTTGTAATATGGGGATAAAGGTACAACTTATTCTGTTCTCTGCTGCACCGGTAGACACAAAAAACTTCCCGTCAGGGTAATTCTTCAAAAGAGTAACCGTTTATTACCTGCTGTCAGCTGTTATATTGTAGCAGCAATAAAAGGGATTCTCACTGGTGTTCACACAGCATGTGTTTATGTGTCAATATTCACCTACTTATTGCAGAGTAGAATGTGCGGATACATGCTTTATGCGAAAGGTTTTTTATGTTGATGGCCCTGGGAGACTATTTGAAGACCTTCCATTTTAGACATATAGGGAAGTGCAGAATTATATTAACTTTCTTATATTTATTAGTCTCTGTACAAAGAGGAACCTCCAATACAAAGACATGGAGGGGGATCGCGGGATCAGGATTCATTACCTCTGGAATTGTAGCTGTAGGTACTAAAATGTCATGTGATAAGGTTCAGGATGGTGTGTATGGAGGGGTAAAGATTTAGATGAGGGCTTCCAGGATGGTAGATAAGGGGAGATGAGGAGTAATATTAATGAGGTCCAGGATGGTGGATAAGGGGAGTTGAGGAGTAATATTAATGAGGTCCAGGATGGTAGATAAGGGGAGATGAGGAGTAATATTAATGCGGTCCAGGATGGTGGATAAGGGGAGGTGAGGAGTAATGTTAATGAGGTCCAGGATGGTGGATTATGGGAGGTGACGAATAATTTTAATGAGGTCCAGGATGGTGGATAGGGGGAGGTGAGGAGTAATGTTAATGAGGTCCAGGATGGTGGATAAGGGGAGGTGAGGAATAATTTTAATGAGGTCCAGGATGGTGGATTAAGGGAGGTGAGGAGTAATATTAATGAGGTCCAGGATGGTGGATAAGGGGAGGTGAGGAGTAATATTAATGAGGTCCAGGATGGTGGATAAGGGGAGATGAAGATATTAATGAAGTTCGTGGTGAACTAGGGGTGGTGAGGAGTAAATTGCTGGGGTGCTGGATAGGTGAGGTCATGAGGTGCACCGGGGTGGTTGGTGTTGGGGTAGAGGCAGCGTTGGGTCTTTCTTGATGGACTTGGTGGAGCTGCAGATATACAAGGTCAGGATAGCTTTATATTGCATTTGAGGAGCTTTATGTCAAGATTTCAATAACAATCACTCAAAAAGTAGAATAAAAACTAGATTTTATTGAGTATTTTCTTCCCCTGAGGATTCCACAGTTCCAGTTTTAAGACATTGAAAAGAGGGGACAGCGCTGGGGAGAGGTTCGTCAGGTAGAAAGATAATGGAGCAGTGATAAGGCCCCTATCAGACCACCCAACAGAATAAATTACAGTCGTGTCTTTAATGGGTTTGGTTTACAAAATAAGACGCAATATACAGCAAGTTGGGGATTTGCGCTGGGGGTGTGAGAGCGCGCCCCCAGAGGGGGACAGATATCGTCCTGTTTATTCCTGGTCTTTGTCCTCTCCGTGGGTGATGACGTAGCAGATGTTCTTGTAATCTACATTGCCGGCTACATCAGGGGGAAACGCTGTCCACATGTTCTTGATCTGACAGAGAGAAACACAAAGTATGAGGAGAAGCTCTGATACCCCTGAGAGTGCCTCCCCTCCCCCTATCACAAGGTCTTAGAGCCTCACCTCCTCTGCACTGAATCTGTCACATTGTGTGGTGAGAAGCTCCTCAAGGCTAGAGAAAAACACAGAAACAGGAGTTACATCCCCTCCAGGACTGGCAATCTCAGCCATGGAACAAGGACATGGGACACTTACAACTGCTTCTTGATGGACCCTTTGCCCTCAGGATCAAGCACCTTAAATGCTCCTGTGATGACGTCCTCTGGATCAGCACCTGGGAGAAAGTTACAGTCAAGCATTAGTGGAAAAATGACCAAACAAAGCTGCACACAATGTCCTATAGCCAACGACCACCCAGATACATACAAACCACTCCCAATGTCCTATAGCCAATGACCACCCAGATACATACAAACCACTCCCAATGTTCTATAGCCAATGACCACCCAGATACAAACCACTCCCAATGTCCTATAGCCAATGACAACCCAGATACATACAAACCACTCCCAATGTCCTATAGCCAATGACAACCCAGGATACATACAAACCACTCCCAATGTACTATATAATGACCTCCCACATACATACAAACCACACCCAATGTACTATATAATGACCTCCCATAGACCCTCCCCTTCTATATTATAATAATGACCTCCCATAGACCCTCCCCTTATATATTATATTGATCACCCATAGACCCTCCCCTTGTTTATTATAATAATGACCTCCCATTATTACAAATGTTGGGCCTCACCCTTGAGCTTCTCGCCGAACATGGTGAGGAAAACGGTGAAGTTGATGGGCCCTGAAGCCTCCTTGATCATCTCATCGAGCTCCTCATTCTTCACATTCAGACGGCCTGTTACATGGATGACAAGAGCAGTGAATGTCAGTCCTCCACACACAGTCTATAAACAGCAGGACGCAATAATGCCCCATCCTGGGGATGAACTCACCCATAGCGGCAAATGTGTCTCTCAGATCCTCCTTATCAATGATGCCATCTCTGTTCTGGTCAATCACTGTGAAAGCCTTGAGGTAGAGACAATACAATCTTAGGATCCCCTGTTCACCACCTGTGGCTGCCAATATTAGACAGCGCCCCCCCCCCCCCCCCCCCCCACCCCACCACACCCCCTTTCCACACACACACACACACACACCTGTCCCCCTTCTCAAGTGTCAGGAGGGTGTTAGGTGCCAGTAAATTCCTGTCTCCTTTCCTCATTATAATACCCCTGGGCTTGTCATTGCTGAGCCTGGGGTAAGTGATCTCCAGGGGTTTATATTCCTACATGCTTAGTCCATATATCCCAGCTCACTTAGTGCTACATAAGGAGCTATTGGCGCCATCTAGTGGTGTCTCAATCACTCACCTCCTTAAACTCCTGGATCTGGGTTTGGTCAAACATGGACAACACATTAGAGGAACCTCCTTCTGCTGCCCGTCTCTTGGCCTTCTTTGCTGGTGCCTGTGTGAGGAGAAAGTCAGCGTGAGTGCAGGAAAAACAAGGATAGAGAGGATAATGGGGGTGTTTCCGGGAGGGGTATAATAAGAATTATGTGGGTGCTATATGTAAGATATTAGGAGAAGGGGCAGCAGGTATTGATGCAAGATAATGGGCGGATGGTTTGGGGTTCCTGCTGGAGGGGGTGTAGGGTGCTTGGTATTTAGAGAGACCCCAGAAATGGTCTCCCCTTTCGACCACTCAAGTCTGAGCTCCTGTAATCCATATGCTTTGGTCACTGGGGGGCGCTGCAACTGATTGGGTTGTATACAGGTCTCAGGCAGAAGCCATTTCCATAATCTCCTGGATGCTGCTTTACACAAGATCCAAGGTGCTTTCCTGGAGGAGCCTTTATAGACTTACCATGTCTTTAGATGAGCTGGTGCTGGTCCTGGAGAGAAGGAGAGAGTGACATGGAGGAGCAGACCCACCAGGGATTATATACCCCTCTGCTGCAAGACGCAGCTTCTAACTTTAGCTCCATCCTCAACTTTGGCTGTAAGGAGCCAGGAGGAGGAGGGAGGATCTGGGGACAAAATAGTCCTGACCAAAATAGCCCTCAACTCTCAAGGCGTCTTCTGCTCCTTTCTTGGACACACAAGGATAAAGGGGACAGCTGCATGGGGGCAGGGAGAGGCCGAGGAGACAGCCAGGAGGGTCCAAGAGCATGGACAGAGGGGGGAGGGAGGACACAGGAATCCAAACTACTGGACACAGCACTGATCAATAATCTACATCAATAAGGAGACAGAGATAGAGGGAGAGAGACAGAAAAGGTATAGAGAGAGAGACAGAGAGAGACAGAAAGGGTATAGAGAGAGAGATAAGGAGGGTGACAGAGCGAGAGAGATAAGGAGGGTGACAGAGAGCTAGAGAGAGACAGAGAGAAAAGGAGAGAGAGAGAGAAGGTATAGAGAGAGACAGAGAGAGAGAGAGAGATAAGGAGGGAGACAGAGATAGAGAGAGAGACAGAGTGAGAGAGAGATAAGAAGGGTGACAGAGAGCTAGAGAGAGAGACAGAGAGAAAAGGAGAGAGAGAGAGAAAGAGAGAGAGAGAGAGATGAGGAGGGTGACAGAGAGAGAGACTGAGAGACATACAGAGAAAGGGAGAGAGAGGGATAAGGAGGGTGACAGAGAGAGATAGAGAGAGAGAGAGAGATAGAGAGAGAGAGAGAGAAAGGGAGAGAGAGACAGAGAGAGAGAGAGATAAGGAGGGTGAAAGAGCTAGAGAGAGAGTGATGAGAGAGAGAGAGAGAGAGAGAGAGAGAGAGGGAGAGAGACAGAGAGAGAGAGAGAGAGAGAGAGGGAGGGAGAAAGAGAGAGAGAGAGAGATAAGGAGGGTGAAAGACCTAGAGAGAGAGTGATGAGAGAGAGTGATGAGAGAGGGAGATACAGAGATAGATAGACAGAGAGAGATAGAGAGGGAGGGAGGGAGACAGAGATAAGAAGGGTGACAGAGAGATAGATAGAGAGAGAGAGAGAGAGAGAGAGAGAGAGACAGAGAGATAGAGAGGCAGAGAGAGCTAGGGAGAGAAAGAGAGAGAGAGAAAGTGATAAGGAGAGAGAGAGAGAGAGAGAGCATGATAAGAAAAGAGAGAGAGAGAGACCAAGAGAGGGAGAGAG
>WWET01011440.1:0-11142 GCA_011038615.1 Limnodynastes dumerilii
TTAGGTTTTTTTCCAATCTCACACGACTTGCTGCAATTTGTTAAAAGACTAATCGCGGTGGTTTTCTATTGAAAGACACTGCGATTTAGCCCTTTACAAATCTCAAAACATCGCCTGAGATTGGAAAAATCACGGCCAAATCGTTTTTTAATGAATTTGGAAAATTTTTATAAAAAATCGCGGCTATATCGCCACGATGGCCTGCGATGTCAAATCGCAGCTACAAATCGTTTTTAATGAATGAGGCCCTAGATATTTAGTGATTAATATATTAAGGTGTGCGTCAAAGATGATCTACTTACCCTATTCTATATAGAATTTCTTTCTCTTTTTTGTATTCTACCCTTTAACATTTACTTAATAAATTGATTGAGCAGCTTCCATTCTGGTTTTATTCTGTTTGTGGGCATGTCTGGGATCAGTTGCTGACAGGGAGAGCTGATCCACAGCAGCCATTTTGGAGACTTTAAGGGGTGTCTCCTAGGTAAGTTGGCTGTCAATTTATAAACATATATATGGGACCCAATACTGGGACTCTCATTGTTAGAGTTAGGACCACCATATACAGAAAGGCCTTGACGGTGGCTGGTGGCTTATCTCATATTTGTACAAATATGCGTAACGAACATTTCTGTGTTTTATTTTACAGATTTACTGGTTTATGGCAGTGTGCTGGGGCAATTTTTCCCTTTGTTTCTGTGGCTAGCAGGTTAACCCCCTGCCTTTCATGCACCTGTTTAACATTTACTTAATAAATTGATTGAGCAGCTTCCATTCTGGTTTTACCTTCAGAAGAAGCCTGCTGTCAGAGGGAAGGGGGTTATCAAAAAGTCATTGATAAATCTCCACACTCTTTGCCAAAATTGCTTAATATCCGGGCAGCCCCATAAGTAGGGGTTTAGCTCTGCCTCTGGAGAGCTGCAATTCAAGCATCTATGATCTTGTGTAATTCCAATTTGGTATGCTCTCCATGGGGATATATATGCTCTGTGCATTATATTGAGGGACATCTCTCTATATGTCATTGCTGGTATAAACCGGGATGCTTCAGCATGTGCCTTTCTTATGTCTGATTTTGTGATATGTGGCAAACGATTGATCCAGATTGATTCCTATTGGAATCTTATCATGTTCCATAAGGGGTGTTAATAAGTTATATTGTGTTTAAATGGCCCTGCAATTTGAGGTGGGTATAGATAGAATGGATTATTCTAATCTGCATTTGTGAGCATACGGATTACTTTGCTGGTGTAGTATTGAGCCTGGAGGAAAGCCATTCTATCAGATTGAATTACGTGATATTTGTCTCTGGCTTGCACAAATGTTAGGTGTTTCTTCAGTTCCCTTGATACTAGGTTTCCTAATCCTCTGACACCCTCCCGTTCCCATTGTATAAAGAGGTGAGCAGCCGTGCCATCTTGAAAGTTGGGATTTCCTATCAGAGGTATGTGAAGCGAGAAATAGGGATTTAAGTAAAATTATGTCTTAGCTGAAACCAGACTTTCCAGACGGACATTAGTAGGGGGCTGTCTATCATGTTGTCTGGTAGCTCTGCCTCATGGAGATGTATAAGTGCCCTTAAGCTAATTTGGGGGGACAAATCGGAACATTAAGACCTCCCTGTGTCCTGGGTTGTTGTAACTTTAGTAAGCTAATTCTGGATTTTTTTTCCCCATATAAAAGTACAGAAAATAGCGTGTATACATCTGATGTCTCTTTGGCTAAGGAGTAAGGGAAGGGCCTGGATAAGGTACATGTTTAGTACATTTATGCATATGTGAGTTTCAGATGGGTCCACCTCTTAATAACTTGATTCTACATGGTTGATTGTTTTTGTAAGGTTGAGGTGATACAGGTTTTGTATATTTTTTTTAAATAATTAAATAATAATTAAAATAAATTGTTATTTTGAGCCCATGTTGGCTTTGTTATTTTAGTGTCTAAATATAAAGCTGTGGATTTTTCAGAGTTCACTACAAAATCTGATACCGGGCCAAACTTCTCTAACTTGGTTATTAGTGAGTGTAGCGTATATTCTGGGTTTGAGAGATACAGTGAAATATCATCAGAAAATGCCGATATCTTTAATTCTCTCTCTCCCAACCTAATACTACTGAGTGTTTCCCATTGCTGTAGAGTCTGTAGCATCAGGTTTAATACTAAATTAAATTGGAGTGGAGATAGTGGGCACCCCTGATGGCTTCCGCATGTCATTACAATGTCTGGACTTTTGAGTCCATTTACTATGAGAGATGTCTTTGGGGATCTATAGAAGAAGTTAATTAGGGGCCTATATTTGTTACTGCGCATGTGCAGTAATTTTGTTTGTAAATGGTTTTATTAGAGTCAAGTTGCATTCAACATGGAAATATGTCATAACAGATGTTTTAAACATATAACATAAGACATCACATCGTTGTGCATCTATTACCACTTATAGCATACAATAGTCAACTCGAGTAACACCGTTATAATAGCAAAAAATAAAACGAGTATGTATGCATCATATTTGACTCTAGGTTGATTTTTTTATGTTATTGGTAGCAGAGAAGAATAAAGAAAAAAAAAGGGAAGGAAAAGGGAAAAGGAAAAGTAGAGCAGGAGTGGGTTGATAAGGAGAAGGAGAATGATAGTTCTGAGAGAGGATCCAACTATCTAGGCATGTTACCTTAGCCGCATTCACACCGCAAATTTCAGAATGCTAAATAGACATCATGTTGTATAATTTAGATTAAAATTAAAATTAATATTAACCGGTCTCAATTGGTAAGAGTGACGGTAGACGTGGTGGGAGGGGCAACATTCACTAGTTCTTTGTATTTGTCTGTGGATTGGAATTCAAGCCAGTTATACCATGTTGTTCTATAACGCTCATATCCCGTACCTGGGTCTGATGTGAGCTCATCCATCTCCAAATAAAAATTCACTCTATGAACCCATTCTAAAATGGTAGGGGGGTTTACTGATTTCCAATGCAAAGGTATAAGACTGCGGGCAGCGTTAACAAGGTGGCGTAGAAGAGAACATTTGAAGTGAGACATAGAGCAATCCATTAGTTGGAATAACCAGAACATATGCCCCGTTGGGACTTCTGCACCCACAATTTCAGAGGTCAGAGTGTGGATAGCTGTCCAATATGGTTTGATAACTGGACAATTCCACCAGATGTGGAAGGGATTTCCCTGACCGGCATTGCACCTCCAGCATTGGTTGGAGTAAGATGAGATCAGGCGATATAATATATCAGGGCATCTGTACCATTTAGATACGAGCTTATAGAGGTTCTCCACTACTGAAATACTATCTGAACTGAGAGAGATGTCCTCTCCAATAGTCTCCCCAAGGTCCCTTTCCCAAGCTTTGGTAAATTTGGGTAAATGTGGATAGAGGTCATCCAGGATCAAGCCATATAGAGAAGATATGTTATGGCTCGGCTGCTGCTGTGCGGAGCATAGGGTCTCAAAAGGAGTCAGTGTTCTCCCAAAATTAGCTAATCCCTTTGACATCAGAAAATAGCTAAGTTGGATGTAACGCCAGTATTCTTGTCTCGGAAGATCCCAGTTCTTCTGCAAATCTGGAAAGGTGCGTAGCTTCCCACCGTCCAGTAACTGACCGACACGGAGCAATTTCTTGCCAGCCCAACTGGAAAATGCCCCAGGTGTGAGACCTGGCGAGAAATCCTTATTGGCGTGAAAGGAGGTGAGGGGACCTATCTTAGAGGAAATGTTCTTTTCTGTACGTATCCTTTTCCACACTAGAAGAGTAGGAAATATAGTAGGGTGAGAGAATGTTGGGATGGAAGATACCCATGGCAATAAAGCAATTGGGGTTTTAACATATACTTCTTCTATGTGGATCCATTGCTTAAACTGGGTGCCCCTGGTCCAGTCTAGAATCCTATTTAAATGCACAGCCCTGTAATATGCCTTAAAGTTCGGCAGCTGAAGGCCCCCCTTTTCTTTTCGTCTCATAAGAACCTCTAGTTTCACACGAGGTTGGTGACCGTTCCATACAAAGCCGCGCATTATGGATTGTAGACTACGAAACCAGCTCGGTAGAATAAGGATGGGGAGTGCTTGCATGACATAGAGAATTTTTGGGAGCGTATCCATTTTGATGACATTTACTCTACCGATCCAGGAGAGATGGAGTTGCGTCCAATTACAGAGCTCTTTCTTGATTTTGGCTAGATTTTGGGGAATGAAGTTAAATTCAAATAATCTAGATAGATCACGTGTGACATGTGCCAGGAGAAAGGTAATTGGTTTTTCAATGAGTCAACTACCGTGTGAGGGGTATTAATATTTAACGCAACCGATTTTGAATAATTAATTTTAAAATTGGACAGTGATCCAAAGCGAGTGAATTCCTGAATTATTTGCGGGAGAGATGTGTTTGGACTGGTGAGAGTCGCCAGAATATCATCCGTAAACATGGCCAATTTGTATTCTGTAGACCCTACCATAACTCCATGAATATTAGGGTTGGCTCTAATCGTGCGAGCGAGAGCTTCTATACTGAGAATGAAAATTAGCGGGGAAAGGGGGCAGCCCTGTCTGGTACCATTTGCTATTAGAATTGAGTCAGAAACAGATCCATTGATCTTAACTCTGGCAGACGGGAAATTATATAAGGCTAGAATTCTTTGAATGTCCAATGTCCAATACCAAGATGTTGCAAGACCCCTGTCATGAAAGACCAGTCCACTCTGAAGGCCTTTTCAGCGTCAGTTGACAGTAAAATGGTGTGGGTGTCTGACTGTTGAGAGTAGTGAATGAGGTCTATGACTTTACTAGTATTGTCTCTTGCTTCCCTCCCCTCAACAAACCCCACCTGATCGGAGTGTATGATGGTAGGCAACAGGCGTTTAAGTCTGTTCGCCAGCATCTTTGCATAGAGTTTGAGGTCAACGTTGAGGAGAGAGATAGGGCGATAGTTAGAGCATCGACCATGGTCCTTCCCCTCTTTAGGTATGACCGCAATATGAGCCTCCAGAGATTGTTTAGAGAAATGTGTGTTACCAGACAGGGCATTACAGGCGTTTAAAAGTAGGGGACTCAACTGTTCCTTGAAGGCTTTATTGTAAGAGATTGTGAATCCGTCAGGACCCGGGCTTTTCCCAGAAGGTGATGAGGAGATGGCCTGGTCTAGTTCGGTCGCCGTAAAGGGAAGTTCCAGTGCAGCAATATCTGAGTCGGGTAGCCTGGGGAAATCAATCTCAGAAAGGTAAGATTGGATTAGGGACTGCCGGGTGAAATCATTTTGTGATTGAGACGGGTTGGAAATATTATAGAGAGTTGTGTAGTAGGCTTGAAAGGAGGCAGCACATGTGCAGTAATTTTGTAACGCCATCTTCATTTCTTTTTGCAACATAGATTGCGTATACGCAATCTATGTTCCAAAAAGAAATGTAGATGGCGTTACAAAATTACTGCGCATGCGCATTAACAAATATCGGAAAACTCGGAGAGCTCTGCATATGGCCCAAGATGTTCAAGTTGTTAAAAAAAATTGTTTTGTTTTTATATTAAACAGTCAGCAATGCACTTTTACTCTGTATCTTTTGTGTTTAGAAACGGGAACAAGTTGGGGAAGTGGAGGCCAGAGTTTCTATACTTGATAATACAGTGTCCCTGATCTGTATCTCTAAGCGTTTAGAAACGAGAACGAGTTGGGGAAGTGGAGGCCAGAGTTTCTATAATTGAGGATACAGTGTCCCTGATCTGTATCTCTAAGTGTTTAGAAACGGGAACGAGTTGGGGAAGTGGAGGCCAGAGTTTCTATAATTGAGGATACAGTGTCCCCGATCTGTATCGCTAAGTGTTTAGAAACGGGAACGAGTTGGGGAAGTGGAAGCCAGAGTTTCTATACTTGAGGATACAGTTTCCCCGATCTGTATCTCTAAGTGTTTAGAATACAGGATCGAGTTGGGAAAGTGGAGGTCAGAGTTGCTATACTTGAGGATACAGTGTCCCCAATAAAGGTTCAACTAACAGAAATACAGACGCAGATGTCATCTTACAGAGCTAAGATCAGCGACATGGAAGGCCGTCTGCATAGAAACAACATATGTTTCCTGAGAAATCGGAGGGATCCCATCCTGAAGCGTTCCTGGAATCCTGGCTCACGCAACTCTTTGGAAGGGAAGAATTCTTATCACAATTTGCCATCGAGAAGGCCCCTCGGATGTCTGGCCAGAGCCTCCCTCCAGGGGCTCCACCGCGCACCCTTATTGCCAAGATCCTGAATTTCAAAGATCGGGATGCAATTCTTTGATTGTCCCGTTTGAAGGACCCACTTCTGTTTAATAATCAAAAAATATCTGCATTTCCAGATTTTGCTGCAGAGGTACAGAAGTCTTGTGCGTAAATCATGCAAGTTAAATGGCATTTGCGTGACCTCCAACTCCCTTATGCTATGTTATATCCCTCAAGGCTACGGGTAGTTGCAGAGAGCCAGGTGCATATCTTTCAATCCTCTCAGAACGTCGCTGGCTGGCTTGACAGAAACGCACCTGGTCCACGTCAAATGGAAAATGCGAGGGAGTAATTTCTGGTTCCTTTCTCTACTCTGGATTACAACTTCTCTCCCTTGCTGATTTGTCATGGACTCCTTTGGTGTGACTGTTCTTGTGTTTCGCTTTATTTGATAAAACCTTTAGTTATAGCAGGTTGGGGCCATTTCATTAGGTCTTAAATGATACATTATTTAAGTTAGCCTTTTTTCACTTTATATAAATGCACGGAGCCCAGTATTAGCTTTAATAGGTTTGAGGTTTTTTCTGGGGTATAACTCCAGGATTATAGTTCAGGTTCTCCACTTAGATGTGATTGTTTATATCTAAGTTACCTTTAAGTTAGGGAATAAGGTATACATTATGTTGGGGAATATATATGGGGTGGGTGTAGGGAGGGAGGGAATAGTGGGAAATTGGTTGATGTTTTGTTTAGTTTTTATGTTAGTTTTTTATATTAAACAGTCAGCTTTGCACTTTTACTCTGTATCGCTATGTGTTTGGTAATTATGTATTCTTTATTACCGTGGAGACCAGTGATTTTTAATGGTTTATTGTATATTATGCCAGTCTTTTTCAAAATCCTAATTATCATATATATATAGCTTTTTGTCCTCATGCTGCAGGGTAACCACAGTACCTCCCCAATTTCCCTGATAAGTTGGAATGTAAGGGGCCTCAATGATAGGGTTAAAAGATCCATTGTCTTGAAACAAGTTAAAGTGTACAATCCTGATGTTGTATATTATTAGAGACCCATTTGTCAGGCAATTAGTTATTATCCCTTAAAAGGAAATGGGTTGGTCATGTGCTTCACGCTCCATTTACTACTCATTCTAGAGGGGTCTCTGTGCTCTCAAAAGATTTTGGGTTTTCATCTTGAAAGGTTTAAAATTTGATCCTCAGGGCCATTATGTTTTCATGCATGCACTCTTTTACTCCACACCATTGAGTATTGCTGCTGTATATATACCTCCCCCCTTCTCACCTGAGGTCCTATGCCAGCTAATTTAGTTTATATCATTAGTCCCTGTTTCTCCATTAATATGTATGGGTGATTTCAATATGGTATTAGATCCTGACCTGGACCGCTGGAGGGAAAGTGGCGTGATAGCTGGTTGCTCCTCTCCTAGGTTTTCCGCGGCTCTGACAGAGTTGGGGCCGATCGATGTGTGGAGGCAAAGAAACCCTACAGTTTCTAAATTCTCCTGCTTCTCCTCCTTGCATCGAACTTTCTCAAGGATTGACCTGGCGTTAATTTCCAATAGGTTCTTGATGTCTGTAATAGATATGGACTATCTACCACGTGGTTTTTTTGATCATGCCCCCCATAAAAGTTCTGTGGATTTTAAACCTGCCCAGAGGGGCATCGTTCTGGAAACTCAACCCTTTTTGGTTAACCTTAGTGGGTCAGGAATCTTCAATGGAAGATGAATGGAAATCTTACTTTAATATAAATGAGGGTCATAGCTTCTCTTACATAGTGTGGGATGCTTTCAAAGCATACATGCGAGGTTCTTTTATTGCGCGTATAGCTAAATTTAAGAAAGGTTCTAAAAAAACAGGAATGTTTGACCCTGGAATCTGCATACTTAAGTACCCGTTTTGAATCAGATAGGGTTTATTCTGACTATTTACTTGCCAAATCCAAAAGAAAGCTTCTTTTTTCAGCTCATTCATGGTATGGCCAGTCTGATAGGTGTGGAAGTTATTTGGCATTTTTTGCCAGGGAAGAAAAGGCTACTACTTTTTAAAGCTGTAAGATATATGGAAAGCTAGCTAAAACGCACGGTCCCGGATATTGCACAAGTTTTTCTTCACCATTTTAAGAATGTGTATGTCTCAAGGGTGTCCTATAGCCCTGAGGAACTTGATGACTTCCTTGAAACTTTTCTCCTGCCTAAATTATCTCACAATAGCCGCTCCCTTCTCAATTCTCCTATAGAGATTGATGAAATAGAGACTGAAATAAATTCTTTACCTGCTAAGAAGGCACCGGGTCTGGACGGCATCCCTATTGAGGTATATAAATCTCAAAGAGATTTTTTTCTGCCCAGGCTACATGAACTGTTCAGTCATTTTCAAGATGAGGGATCATTACCTATGTCTATGTGTGAGGCTCTTATTATAGTAATATTGAAACCAGGATAAGATCCCCTATCGGTGGACTCTTATAGGCCTATCTCACTCCTTACCACTGATATTAAGATATTTGCTAAGATTCTGACCTACAGACTTTCTCAGGTGGTTGAGGAGCTGATACACCCAGACCATACTGGGTTCATGCCCAAAAAGTCCACTTCCATTAATTTGAGATGACTATTTACTCACCTCCAATTGCGGTGTCTGGGGGGATCAGAAGAAGTGGTGATCTCCCTGGATGCTGCAAAAGCATTCGACTCTGTTGAATGGTGTTATCTATGGGCGGTGATGGGAAAGATGGGTCCCCTATTTATTAACTAGGTTAAAATCTTATACTCGGTGCCTCTTGCTAGAGGAGCTATTAATGGTTTTGTTTCTGAATATTTTGAATTACGTAGAGGAACTAGGCAGGGCTGTCCATTATCTCCCTTAGTCTGCTCTATTCGGGCGAAGTCTGTGATTAAGGGGATTGTTGCAGGAGAGACGGAGGAAAAGATCGCTTTATATGCGGATGATCTCTTATTATTTCTATCAGATGCTCAGGGGTCAATAAAGGCTCTCCTACATTTGGTAAATAGATTTTATTTTTTTTTGGGGACTTTAGATTAACTGAGATAAATCCTACATAATGCCCATAAGAGGTTCGGTTCCAGTGTCCCACATAGTTGCCTGCCCTTTAAAATGGACCTCCCAATTCAAATATTTAGGTATCTCGATATCCAATGATATGTCTGAGTTTTGTCACATCAACTTGTTTCCCCTTATTGCCTTAGAGGCTAGAATGAAAATTTGGCGTAAGCTGCCTCTTACAGCCATGGGCAGGGTCAATCTATTGAAGATGTCTGTCCAACCCAAATTGTTATATATTCTACTTCAGTCACCTGTACTGATACCACAACATTTTTTTCGTAAACTTAACTCTCTATTCATTTCCTTTATTTGGGGAAACAAACGAGCCAGAATTAGCTGAGAAAACCTCTGTAGATCTAGAGAGAAGGGAGGTATGGCTCTCCCAGACATTTTGCTTTATTATACCGCTGGGCAGCTATCACACTTGAGAGACTGGGTTACTGATTCTCCTCATGGTGACCTTCATTGGATCCTAGTTGAACAGACGGGTTTCAATCATACTCTCTCGCAGGCTCTGCTGGCAGGTCTTTATCCCCGAAATTCTGCTCCCTTAATCCTACAGGCACAGAGGGTGTTGAGATAAGCACATGCTCTATTTGGGGGCAAAGATGTAGATCCTGCTACCCCGCTTTGGCATAATTCTAGCTTTCCTGTGTTTCGGGACTTAGAGGGTTCTGATGCTTGGCTTAGGCGGAGGATAGATACTTTTCATCAAATACTAGAGGGGTCTGCCCTTAAAACCTTTTCCCAACTACAAGCTGAATTGTCCTTCCCATGCTCAATGTGGTTTGAATACTTTAGGTTACAACACATTTTGGTCAAGCACCTCCCCCTTTAATTGTTTCTCCGGTCAGGTCATTACTATTGAATACTGGGGATGAACATGTAATATCTGGAATTTACTCCGTGTTGGCCACAGCCATCCCGGAAACTTCCCTTAACCATTTCCGGTTACTGTGGGAGGCTGACATAGGCCCACTAGATGATAAAGAATGGGAGGGGGTACTGTGTAGCTCCCAGAGGCTTACTGCTAGCATTAGATTCCAGCATATTCAAATTTACATTATTCTATTTTTTCTAGTATTCCTATGAACCGCAGGTTGTTCCTGGGGTTCCTATTTTCCAGGTCATCAATTTTTAAATACCGCATATACGCAATATACGTAAGGAAAAGATATGTAGAAAAGGGTTCTTCACAGTAAGGGCAGTCAAAATGTGGAATTCACTGCCAGAAAAGGTTGTGATGGCAGTTTCACTTGATATGTTTAAGTAAGGATTAGACACATTTTTAGCAGAAAAGGACATCCAGGGTTACCAAGATCGCTAATTTAAATAAAGGACAGTAGTGGAGCCAGGGAGAAATGTATTTATTTATTTATTTATTTATTATGATTACAACAGTTTGGAGGTTGCTTCATATGGATTAACTTCAAATATAAAGATAGGGATCACAGGAGATCCAAAATAGGTTAAACTTGATGGACTGTTGTCTTTTTCAACCTCATCAACTATGTAACTAAGTTGTGCACTTTAATAACTGGCAGTAAGTCAGATAGATTCTTATAGTAGGCACTCAGTGTTGTATCCGAACAGAGTTTTTGGAACTAGGCACAAATAGTGGATGTGGGCTGATGTATCAAGCTAGATCAGCAGAGATCCTGATGTGTGTGGCACACTCATGATAATAGAAGAAGTGGGTTGGGTCCATAGGCTAGAGTCTAAAGCAGAGTCTTTAGCCAATAAGGGGTTAAAAAAAAAATCACTGTTTTGTTCGGCACTCACAGGCTGCAGATTGAGTGCACTGAAGATAGATTCAAAATCTTTGGTTGGGAAACTCTCTGGCCTAATAACCCACC
>WWET01011442.1:3989-14743 GCA_011038615.1 Limnodynastes dumerilii
GTGTTAGGGGCGTGCATGTTTATTCGCACGGTCGAACGTACGCATTCGCCCGCCGTGCGAAATTTCGTAGCTCTGGATCAGGCCCAATATCCCATAATTGGGGTGATCTCCCTGCTCCCATCCTAATAGGATCATCACGTCTGTGTTCGGTTCCTTGAGGCACGAACAATCCGATTATCGCATCTTAGCATTCCTACAAACCAGTCTTTGCCATACACTGCACAATAATCATATAATCCTTAGCAGGTCCTGCCTTGCCGCACCTGGGGTGCACTGTCTCAGATTAATGGATGGCTCATGGACAGAAGCTGCACAGAGAGAGGCTGTGCAATGCTGAGGAGACCTTTTACCTGCGACCTTATATTTGTTTGTTGGTAAATTGCACTTTGAAAGTATAATCAAATAGAAAATTATATAATATATTCTTATGTGCGATATTTTTGCAAACAACCTATTAAGGGCTATATTCACAAATGAGAAGCTTCTTCTTAAGTGCGCAGCTTTACGAAATTACCTACTACACTTGTGTAGCAGGTCATTTACAGAATCTATGTACCAGTTAGGTGCGTAGATTGCCTCTGTGCGGTCTTTAAAGCCCAACGGAGTAGTTTGGTTAGAAAGAGGAGGCCTTAAGCCGCCTCAGGGAGTGTTTAGTTAGAAGGAAACTACGCACGGTAAGATAAGGTACCTAAAGACGGGAGGCGGATTAGGGGCAGGACGGGTGAGTTATAGGTGTGACTATGTCCACACGTAACTCCCTCTTACGTGTGAATACGGCCCTAAGTGTTTGCGTCCTGACTTAAACACTTACCGAGTTGTTTGGATTTACCTACGTAAAAATCGGAACAGCTTAGTATTATTGACTTAGGAGAGTCTTGAAAACATTAGTAAGACACTAAGGACCCAATCCAGAGCAGGCCCTCCAACATGACCCATTCCATTAGGTACAAAATACTCTGCTCCTGAGCTTTCAACTGTCTGTTACTATGGCAACCACTTTTATTGAAGTGAAAAATGTTTTTCAAACATCAGTAAATTCATTAACTTCAGGTGAGAGTGACAGTTGGAAGCTCAGGAGCGGAGTATCGTGTACCTAATGGAATGTGTTGCGAGTCCCCGCTGCGAATGGGTGAGTATGGATTCGTAATATAAATATGAAAATATTATACAATAAGGCATTACAATCTGACTGACACACATTTGACTATTCCCTAAAAGAACACTCTATGACTCACCGCGGTCAATTAAATAACTGTCCTCTATAGGACTCACAAGACCATCCCTTTGCATTGTGTACTTTGGCTTTTGGCTTCTGATGATCACTGTATCATTGCCTTGTCTACCATTTAGCAGTTCAATGATAACAAGCATCTTAGGCTCACAATGCACATATATCATCTCTGAATCCTGACAGATGTATTTTGCCCTCCTAACTTTAAAACCAACATTGCAAGAAGTGTATCCTCGGGTCGGACTGAAGATGTATTACTGGTAAGCTCTCATTCTCTAGATTACCTGCGGAGATAGTGCTGCAGGGCAATAAAAGGTTTCTTAAGTCTGATGAAATCCCCCAAGGGCTGCAGAACATCTCAACATCATCATACATGTTGTCCTCTTGAAGCAGCCAGCACAGATGGATTGTATAGAAGAGAAGGGGGGAAAATTTCAAAGCAGAGAGCAATAAAATATAAGCTATTAGTGTATGACACTGTTATATTATATAGGGTAAAATGTTCATATAGGTGTAGGCACAGCACCTCAGGTAATATAGTAAATAAAGTAAACAAACACTATAACAAATCAACTATGTTTATGTTTAAAATGTAATTAGGTAAAAGCATGGTTGACGACTTTTGGCAGCTTCCCTCCGGGAGATCCCAGAGAGAAGCTAGCGCGGCATGCAGGGGGCGGGGCTTAATGACACGGGTTATGCAAATCACGTCATTGGGCTCCACCCCCTGGCTCATACTGACCCGTTTTTACTTGAAATAGGGGTCGGGACGGGGCTTATTTAGTATTCTAGTGTTGCTAGGCAGGGGGGCAGGACTTGAGGCCGTGGTTTCAGTGAAACCACGGGCCTCAAGTCACTTGCGGGAGATTTGCTGGCTCTCCCGGGATACCGGGAGTATTGCCCGAATTTCGGGAGTCTCCCGGACATTCCAGGAGAGTCGGCAACCCTGGGTAAAAGACAACACAGATCCATGGACTATATTGCTGTATACAAACACATCACCAGATATGTAGGATATGATGTTCCAAATTATTATGAGTTATTTAAAGACCCAAAAACATATTTTGGCTATTCAGCATAAATTTCATCTTAAATTTGCAATTTTTTTTTCAAATTCAGATTTTTGTGATACCATTTGGACTCACTTTACTCCAGGGTTGCCGACTCTCCCGGAATGTCTGGGAAACTCCCAAAATTTGTGCAGTTCCCCTGGTATCCCAGGAGAGCCTGCAAATCTCCCGCAGATGACTTGAGGCCCGTCCTTATCACTATTAAAGCTAAAAAATGGGTAAATAATAGTCAAGGGGTGGGGCTTATCAATGTGATTTGCATAAATCACATCATTAAGCCCCGCCCCTGCATGCATCTATGGCTTCCCTCCAGGATCCAGGGAAGCTAATATAAGTCGGCAACCATGTTTTACTCATGATCTATAGGCAATCCTAAAGCTTTGTGAGATCATGGGAAATATAGAGCAACAAAGCAGTGAGATAGATAGATTGCATCATTTTATCTTTAAAATAAAACACAGAGAGATTTGTTACATACATTTGCAAATATATTATAATCCACCAGTCACTTACAAGGCTTCTCTGTTTTTGGTGGTCCTATATCACCCCCTCTCAGCTGCAATCTCAGAAATGCTCCCCAACAAAAACACACAAACAGGCGGTTGCTTAAATCAATTCATAAGTTAATCTAGAGCAGGTGCTTGACATGTATGGGGAAATGTACACAGATATAAGATGATATTCATGATATATGACCAAAGAATTTTCTTGTAGGCTTTATGGAACATTAAGCTATAAAGACTTGTTTGTACAGTATGAGAGTAAGAGTAAAACAGGTGCAAGTGTAAACCCCTGCAAAACAATGTTACAGATAGAAGGAGACAAACCGAAACTATGCAAACAGAATTAGAATTGGGAGTTGATGTTTCTTAGCTCAACTTCCAATTCTTAGTCTATTCTTTAGAGATGAATCATAAAGCTATGTAGTATTTAATTTCTATGTACAAGAGGAAAGCAATTACCTCAGGGCAGGTGCTGGCATGTCTAGCGCCCCCTGCAAAAAATACATTTGTGCCCTCCTCTCTTATAAATTATTTGTTCATTCAATAGTGGAATTATAATAACACTGCTTGTGTCCCCCTTTCATGCTCATACTTCTGTGCCACTTCATGCTCACCCTGCTTGTGACCCCCTTTATGCTCATACTTCTGTGCCCCCCAATTCTTACTCACCCTGTTTGTGTCCCCCTTTATGCTCATAATTCGGTGCCCCCCAATTGTTACTGCTTCGTGCTCATACTTCTTTGCCACTTCATGCTCACCCTGCTTGTTTCCCCCTTTATGCTCATACTTCTGTGCCCCCCTATTCTTACTCACCCTGCTTGTGTCCCCCTTTATGCTCATACTTCTGTGGCAGGACTCCTCCACAGCGGAAGCAAAGTTATGACAGTGCAATTGTAAATTCTATGAGCGCAGGTAGTTCATTTTCATATCCTGGATCCTACCTTAACTATTACACACCCATCCCACGTAAAATGGGGTTGGTGTGTAATGAAGGATCATACGTAATAGCTTAACCAAGCCTCCCACTGCGCCATGTGTATACACACGGTGGGTTACCCCACCACGCTGCCAGAAGGGATTCCAGTAAGAATCCAGGATTGTGCATAGTCTATTGCAATATGTATATGTTATGTGCCCGCATGCACAGAATACTCGCATAGAGTACTTACACAGTCAGAATGCGTAAAATTTCGTAGAATTCTTTTTCTGGTCCAACATTCTCAACATCAGGGACCAGATTTACTAAGCTGCAGGTTTGGAAAAGTGGAGATGTTGCCCATAGCAACCAATCAGATTCTAGATTTCATTTAAATATTACATACTAGAGAATGTCAGCTAGAATCTGATTGGTTGTTATGGGCAACATCTCCAATTTTCTAAACCCGCAGCTAAGTAAATCTGGCCCCAGGCCTTTTCAATATAGGGTTTTAATTTCTTGAATTAGCCACAAATGTTTTTAAATAGGTGGAGAGGAGTAAAAAAAAAAAAAGTAACAGGACCCTTTAGATATTGTTGCAAAGGAATGACAATTACTTCTCCGTTATTTCTCAGAAGCAATAGATTGCCAGCCAACAGACACACATCAAGGAAGCATTGTGAAAAGACTGGAAGGTGAAAAGCAAAGGCTGAAAAGGTTAATAGAATGAGCTTACAATAGATGATTTTGGATAACACTCTGAATAAGCATTTCAGCATAAACAGAACATTTCATTCATTGAGGACAGAGCAGCAAGGCACAAAGTTATTTCTGTGAGTTGGCAATGTAGAATGGGTTTCAGAGATATGATTGGTTACCTAATGGGATTTCATAGGTCTCTGTATGATCAGTGATAATATACATAGTAAATGTGTGTTGTTCTGTGTAAAGGCGAATGGAGATACAGGGCAGTATTCAGAGATGCGTTCTTTCTAACGTCCGCAAATATACGCACGCACGTAGCAAGCCACCACCCACCAACACCCATGACGCTTCCCTCCCTCCCATGGCCGTGCAATCGTAGACTTACGCCTCCATAGAGCACCTCTAACTTTACACGTGTACTTACCTGCGCATATGTATGCCATACGTGCGATTCTATGTAACCGTGCCCTCAACGGCTCATTTAAATGCCCCCCACCCTCTTTCACGCAATTTTTTTAAGTACGTAACTTAACTCCACCCCTCCGAACGTACCTAAAAATACGCACGCAACTTCACGTGAAAACGGATCTGTTAACGCGGCCCACAATGCATCTCTCTAATCAATTTGTGAACATTTGTGCAGTTTTTGGTTAAAAGCAGACAAAAAGAACACAATCTCAGCCACATTGTAGACCAAACATGTGTTTGCATGTCAAGATGCCTCATCAGTATTAGTATCATCAACGTTAGTAGCCACACTAAGGTTTGAATGAGCACAAATCAATGTACCTAAAAGAGACACAATTGATATGGGCAAGGTTGTAAGGAACTAGCAACCATACTTGTATTTTAACCAGGGGCAATACCAGAAGACAAAATGTCATATTTAATAAAATATCTTGGGGCCCAATGGTAATATGAAGAAATTTTACCTCCAAAGCATTACAAAAATATGTAAAAAAAATTATAATATCATATAACAATATAATATTATATATAATATAAAGAAAAAATATATAAATGGGTGTCTCCATTATGTGTTTAGTGGTACTTGACCTTATTCCCTAGTAGGTAACTGGTATATAACACAAAAAAGTTTAGAACTGCTGGCATATTGGCATATGTGTATAAGACATATGATCCACTCTGAATCAGGTCAATTATGTGCTTACTACATGATAAATTATTGGTATGGATCTAGTTCAATGATTTGCACATTATTGGTTTAAAAACATATTCTTCTTTTTGGATTTAACCATGTAAAAGATCTCTTTGAGAAGATAAACTTAATTAAAATGAGTCTAATTAGAGTTGGTCTCAGGACATCTAAATTGTGGGCGCTGGCAGCGGTCTGCATCACCGTCTCTCGGAGTCATTGTAAGACGTAACACTGGGTTAAGATCCAGTCCGGTGACCCCTCAAGCCTCTTTGGAAACTAGGGGTGAAATGTGTGTGGGCTGCATTGTCTTGCGCCCAGTCTCTGCTCATAGTCTAGTCATGGTGCTACTAATCTCAAGTCTTGTTTTGAACGGTAAAGACAGATACCCACTAACAAACACTGACTCCACTTGCCAAACATGGATGCTTTTGACATGCAGTGATTAATCCAGGCTTGTTCTTGTGTTTGGGGAGGTGAGCTGAGGACGCTCTATTGATCTCCATTGACTAGCACAGAACGCAAAAGAAATGTAGCAGACAGCATCTGAAGACCTACAACGTCACCACACTCCTACCAGTCAGCAGTGATGGTTATGGAAGAATGGGTTTCTTTGTCATCCCTTTCACGTGTGTTCTACCAGCAGTGAGAAAGCTGATTAATGCATGTATTTTGATGCCAGTGGTTATTGGACTTTGCCAAAAGAAGCCTATTTCTTCCATGGTGACAGGTTCAATAAAGGAGGAAAATGATTGTTCTCTTTAATCTGTCACTATGCAAACTGGGTACTTATGGAAGTTCTACCATCATAGCTGTACACGTGGCAGTGTTTAAAGCTCCTGTGGCCATGGATCGGATATAGACTTACATATTATGGGCATTTTCCGCACTCTGCCCGCATTTCGGCACTGCACATGCTGAAGGTTTCCGGCACAGATCTGGGTCCTCATGCCTCGTGGCAAAAGCCTTTTGCAATGGCAAGGCGGGATGACCCACCATTTTTACAGTATATGCATGGCAGACAGGGGAAGGAACGTTAATTATACAGTAAGGGCTTGGTTAAGGCCTTCATTACGCATTACTTCCTTACTCGCTGGAGCATAACATTTAAGGCAGGTTTCAGGGTTCGGCAGTCCGATGTGAGGGGAGTGGTACAGAGTTTAGGGTTGCATGGTTATCCACAATCATAAGTAAACTGCCATTATGGAAGTAGTTATGATTGTCAGAGGTGTATCTACCCCTTGGCTAGGATGGCACCCGCCAGGGGCATCAGCCAAAAGGGCGCTCTGCACGGCGAAGCCCGTAGCTAAACAATAGTGTTGCCTAGTGCAGCGCTGGTCTGGAGTCAGATTGCGACTGGATGCTTTAAAATGGCCGGTTGCTAGGATACCCGCAGTCACAGGCTTCTCTGTGACCATGGGACTTCATTTCCCTTGCAAGACTCTGCCACCACGGGACTTCATTTCCCTCGGAAATCTCGGCCATCATGATACTTTAATTCTAGCCGCAACATGATGGGAGTACTGGGGGAGGCTGGAGGCACATGATGGGAGTACTGGGGGAGGCTGGAGGCACATGATGGGAGTACTGGGGGAGGCTGGAGGCACATGATGGGAGTACTGGGGGAGGCTGGAGGCACATGATGGGAGTACTGGGGGAGGCTGGAGGCACATGATGGGAGTACTGGGGGAGGCTGGAGGCACATGATGGGAGTACTGGGGGAGGCTGGAGGCACATGATGGGAGTACTGGGGGAGGCTGGAGGCACATGATGGGAGTACTGGGGGGAGGTGCTGAAGGCACATGATAGGATGATGGGAGTACTGGGAGTAAATGGGTAAGGGAGGGGGGGCACCAGTCCCTTACTTTTCCAGGGGCGCTGGACCCATAGATACACCCCTGATGATTGTAGTGGCAGAAAATTTCTGGATCCAGCACTATGTTTACTAATAATATTTTGAAATACTTCATATGAATTAAAAAGTCTAATTTGTAGTGAAATCTATTTGTTACAAAACCAGACAGACAGCATTTTCCTGCAGTGCGCTATCATTACTGTCTGGCCTTTACCTACCTGCTCCTCACTATTTATCACCCTGTTTGTAACACTAATAAACTGACATTTATATTGCCCAGCTAACAATGTGTGGTCCAGCTTTGCAGCCTCTGCACTGCAACCCTCAGGAATTGGGAGGAGGACATGTAACCGTGGAAAGCCTGGAGATTATTTGTGACACGTGCAATAAACTCTTATTATTAAACAAATCGAGGATTCTTCCTCCCTCATAATGAGCCAAGTCTCGGGTCCTGCCAAAAATACATCATCTTGGGCACTGTGATACTACAGTCTAACGTCTCAGTTCAGTTTCAAGAATGTGCAACCTACATCAATCAGAAGTCATGTTTAACATTATACTTTAATACTTATATTTTTGTCCATGTTGCAATTTTTTCAATTCTATTTTATGTTATTGTTTTATTTAAGCAGCCTTCCTATGAAACATTTATCTGTTTTATTTATATTCTCTGCATTGAAAGGATTTAAATGTGTTGCTGGTGATTTCTACCAGAGTTGAATTTCTATTCAGCAAGTTAGAATTAGTCATCACATAAGTACTGTCTATAGTTACCTTATATGTAATGTTTAAAGGGACACCATGCCCTTATAACCTATCTTGTCCTATGAACAAGTCAAAGGATGGGATCTAGAATTAAGTATCCTGTGTATGCGGATACCTCCACAGCAAAAGCAGAATCAGCACAGCGCCATCCTAAATAACACATATGGCATTGCTGTTCACTGGACCCTACCTTAACCCTAACCCACCCATGTAAAATGGGACTGATGTGTAATGAATAATCATATGTAAGAGCTTAATTCGTAGCTCTTACTGTACGAATTAAATACCTTTGTCCATATGGCGGGTCTTCATGCCCTGCAGTTGGAGGTTCGTAGTGTGTTCCGCAGGGGCGGCACTACCATTGGTGCAACAGCTGCAACAGCACTGGGGCCCATACTAAATCGCCTCTGTTCCAGTATGTAACCGATATGTGCATAAGGGCGTGGAACTTTCATATTTAGAATGCGTAAACTGACTGTTTTATGCAAGTCTGAATCTGGTCCAACATGCTATTCTCTGCCAGTTTGCTCATCTTGAATGTTGGGAGATATACACTGGTCAGTTTTGGCTTATTAAATCTTTGTGTTATGTTTTCATCAGGTACGGAAGCAAAGTGACTCAGGCTCCATAGCACAGGGGCACGGCATGAATCTGAATGGGGGATGGGGAAGGATTCTTATTGAGCACCCCCAATCTGACATGTGCGCATTAGAACTCTGCGCTTGTGCATAAAGCTGGCGGACGCTATCACTTGCAGCTCTGAGGTTGCCCTTTCCATCTCTGTTTGATCAGTTCTTGGAAAGTTTTTTGTTCTTCAGTACAGTATGACCCTTGTTAACCTCACATTTAATGAAAGGCCACACTTGTCCTGTTTCTCATTCCCCCTCCCAGTAACACAAGACAGCACACGTACACACACAATAGCCCCCAAACATCCAGCCTACGCGTGTCATCTGGGAAGACTGAGTCAACTGACAACCAACGCATTGAGCATCCCCATTTAAGGTGATCGACGAGACTTGCAGGCTTTAGCAAACACCAGATGTTGATGCTCATCTGATTGAGCTGTTAATTTAACTGGAGTTTATTGAACAGTAATTAGGAGGAGGTCTATTAACATATAAGAAGATCAAACACACAGAAAAGCAAAACAGAACTGTAACAAAGGGATAACATGAGGCCAACTGTACTTTCCCTTCATGTGGCAAGAGAGCTGTGGATTGTGTTAAAATGTGATTTTATTATATTATATATTCCTGGGTATCACTTGTTTTCCAGGGTTTGCAAGTAAATGAGGGCAAAATGAATCAAAATGAAAAATAAGTTCAATACCTAAACAGACTGCAATAACCTGTGTGTCTAATGGATGTAAACCACAGCAGATGCCCAAATCCACTGCTTACACTATACACTGCATGCGTACTGTCTAAAGCTGTGACTTTTGTAACTCTGGATAGGACATACAGAAAAGGTGAATCCAGTTGAAACATGCAGACGGATCCTTACAGGCAGAAGCTGTGAGTGGCTGCCCTCTATACAACTGGGCGTGTTTTTCATTTTTTAAGTCAAATAAAACCCCTAAAAATATTAAATAGTAAACTCTTTTAAATAATACATAAAATATCACGATCGTGTACTCTATGACCAAAATTGGTTTTTTTTTCTTAAATCATTCATAAACTTTCTATATTTTTACATGTGTATGGCACTGTTTATAATACATATAGGACCATTTATTGATAGAAAATGACCTGATTTTTACACTTACACAATCCCGTGAGATGGTGCAAGATTTTGGAGGAAGTGAAGGGACTCCGACTGCTACTGCACTGAGCAAAAGAACTGAAACACCCGCTTTCTCATTTAAATATCTAGGAATATTCAGTTCGTCTTTCAGTTCTGTGCATGAGCAGAGTGGTTTCCAGCTGCGCTTCCACCTAAAAAATAGATGGAAGTTCAGCTGGATCAGGACCAGTATTTTTGTGGCATTATTTTAAAAAGCACAAATCCACAGATACTTAGGGCCAGAGTTACTGCGGGTTTGGAAAAGTGGAGATGCCCTATAGCAACCAATCAGATTCTAGCTCTCACTTTCTTTTTACATACTAGAGAATGTCAGCTAAAATCTGATTGCTATGGGCAACATCTCCACTTTTCCAAACCCGCAGTTTAGTAAATCTGGCCCTTAGTCTGTTACCAATACAAAAAAAAGACCACAAAAAGACAAAGTGTTGAAACGGCAGATCTTAAAGTGCAACTGTTAACAGAATATGTGTGGAGCTAAATGAGAATTACAGTATATAAAGTGGAAACGTGAGGTGTTATTTACATAGCAGAAAATGTGAAGGTGCGGAGGATTTTATCATTCACAGATGTTCATATACCTCCGCAAGGCAGAACCATTGAAGCACGATCTGCTTTGTGTGATATTAGGGGCCAGATTTACTAACCTGCGGTTTTGGAAAAGGGGAGATGTTGCCCATTGCAACCAATCAGATTCTAGCTGACATTCTCTAGTATTTAATAGTTAAATGAGATCCAGAATCTGATTGG